>CM054112.1:39391062-39701062 GCA_028673005.1 Tanypteryx hageni
ACAAAGGTCATGAATGTTGTTCCAGACTGCACTGCACTGCAAAATTTTGCTTTCACCTACTTTAAGTTTTAGTTTCTTAGGATTTTTGAACTCTGCTGGCCATTCCCTACGAGGCAGTCTTGTGATATCACACGCGTACGTATTGTTTTTGTGTAACAAATTCATAAGAAAAACACTTGAAAAAAACTGTAGAAATAAACGAAGTGGTTCTTATCAAGATGGTTTTCAAGTACCTTCCTCTTCTATGTACCCATCGCTTGAATTAATGCATTCAAACAACTCCTCTGTTACATCCGAAGATCTAGAGCTCTCAGCATCACTCCGAAAACCTTCTTTGTTTGCTACTCTTGCTTCACTCAAAGAAGCCATGGTTAGAACTGAAGGACAGATATAAAGAAAATAACGTCTCAAGTGTTCTCAGAAGTGTTTTCTCAGGAATCCTCATCGAAAACGAGAGAAGGAAAGGTTATAAGTTATATATAAACAACCTCAACACAAAGGAAGTATTCATAAGCCCTAAAAGATAACGCGCATTTGGGAAGGGCATCGCGAGCAGTTTCGGCCGGGATAGTACGGAGAAGGATAAATGTGGTCGGCAGGTTTTTGCCGGGAGAGTACGGAGCAATTTATGTACACCCTATATATATATATATATATATATATATATATATATATATATATATATATATATATATAAACTTAAAGGAAAAAAAGGTATTGATGGGGGTGGCAACAAGGTGTTGAAGGAAGCCCAGCGGACACTTAACAAGTTGAGAACCAAATTGGCAGGCTGCTGGAGCCGTCAAAGAGAGACGTAAATAAACACGCACACAAAAAAAAGAAAGCTTATCGGGCCTATGCATATCATCTCAAAATAAAAAAACATTCATTTTTCATATTTCTTCATTACAAATATTTTTTTAATTCTAAATATTTCACCTCCGGAGCGATTTTCGTTTTTCCCTTATGTAAAAATAATAGATTAAAACAATCCCAAAATTTAGCAATTTTAAGAATTTTATACTTTCTCCATTATGTGGTACTAATGCTTTACATTTCTGCCAAATTTAAAGTTGTAGTACTTCAAGAAGTGAAATAAAATTTTTTCAATTGTTTAAATTTTATACATTTTTAACGACCGCCGCATTCTGTTTATGGAGAGATTCAAATGTTTATTTGTGCAAATGCATTACTCTGTACATAACCTGTAAATTTCAGCTTCCTAGCTTATCCCGTAATGTCTAAACAGTTATCTATTTGTTTAAAATTTAAGAATTTTTAACTGCCAAACAAACTAAAATATCAAAATTTGTATAATCCTTATTTCGTTTTTGTACGAATTCTACTTATTAAAAAAATTTCATCGCCGTAGCACATGCGGAAGTACATAAACCTTGAAAATTCGTTTAAACAATTGCGAATTTTAAACGGCCGCATTGTTGCACTTTTTCAAGATTTTCGTTTTTTCTAGTCAGTTTTGCACAAAATCCTTCCTAAGAAAAAAATTTCGAATCTCCAGCTCATCTGAAAGTGCCTAAACATTAGTATCCTCCTATATGTTATATCCTCCTCCTCCTCCTCCTATGTAAGAAACGTCTATATAGAATAATATCATAAATACATATACTAGTAGAAGGTGCTTGCATACTGCAAGTATTTCATCTCACCTTGAAAAAACATTCATTTGCTGAAAGTTTTTTTAGGGGTAGGATTTGTAAAAAAAAATGAAATAGGGATTATACAAATTTTGATATTTCAATTTGTTTGGCAGTTAAAATTTCTTAAAATTTAAACAAATAGGTAAATGCTTAGATACTACAGGGCGAGTTAGAAACCTGACATTTTAAATTTATTTAGAGTTTAGTCAATATAAACGAATAACCATTTCAATTTATCCATGAAAATTTTATTGCGGCCGTTAAAAATTATTTAAATTTAAACAATTATATAAATGTTATTTCAAATCTAAATGTGCTAGCAATTTTTAATTTGGCAGAAATGTGTGGCATTATTAATCCAATGTGGAAAAATTATAATATTCCTAAAATTGCAAAAATTAGCAACTGTTTTACTCCATTATTGTACCATAATGAAAAAACGAAAATCGGTCCCGAGGAGAAATCTTTTGAATTAATGAAAAATTTCCCATGATGAAATACCTCTATAATAAATTAATGTTTTTTTCAAGGTGAGATGAAATGCTTGCAGTATGCAAGCACCTTCTACTAGTATTATATATCCTCCTCCTCCTCTGTAAGAAACGTCTATATATAATGATAGGCAGATAATTAGCGATCGCGTGATAAAAGAGACGAAACTCTTGTTGTATTTGAAAGCAATTTTGGAATGGTAAGGGAAGGATTGAAGCGTTATTTTTGCTCTGTGAATGTGATGAGTGATGGTTTATTTTTGTTTGATCATCCCATGCAGTTCGTCTAAAAACCTCTATAAAATGTCTTATTTGTCGGACCTGCCAGTTTATTTAGCTCATTGTCGGGAAAAAACGATGATAATACAGCATATATTCTAAATTGAATGCAAAGTTAATTGGCACACACACGCATCCCTTCGCATTGCACGGCGCCTTAAACGAAACAATGCAAATTGGGGTATGATTTCCTGTTGGAATTCACGTGATTACATTTGATCGCCGTCTCCATGCGACTATTAAATTACGAAAGCCAGAATATATTCCTTCATTTTTTTTAATAACCTCTGAATCGAACTGAACCATTTTATGTTTATTTTATGCTTATTGATCATCCCGAAAAGATGCTAGTAAAATTGATAACCGTGCAAGGGATGAGTGTATTTGTGAATTGTATATTGGCGTAGAAAAGTGTACGTGCATCAACTAACCACAAATATTTTAATAGTTAAAATTAAGATAATTTTTGTTGAAACAATGCATTTTATACCAGCAACATAGAAATGAAGTATACAAAATTAAGAGTGCCTTCCTCATCATGTGAAATGCAATACATTTTTATTCATAGCATTTGGTTGAACGCTTTACTTTTTCTGCCGCAAGGATAGATAGATTAAATTTCCTTCCACGTAAAGTAAGATACAGCAACAAGTATTTTTATATAAAATACACGAGATTTATTCCAGGTAACAACAGTATTTCTAAGGAATGCCGTTTATTTTTTTTGGAGGAAACTTCGCTCCTTTTCAGACCCATGAATTCACCATGAGGCAAACTTCCTTTCTGATGCAAATGGACGTGATGAGTTTCTCCCAGATGATACAGCATCAACGTCTTGGATCCTCATGCGACGTTTAGTGAATTTTTACGTGGAGATGTACGTGTATTTTTTCTTTTCCTTGGCTGCTAAAAAAATTCCTCCCTTAATATTTACATCGTCGAGACTTTTTTTAAAGTCGAGAGCCCTCTTCCGCGTTTATTCCTCGAGCTATATGAAACCTTTCGAGCAATTTTTCGAGCACAAGGTCCGAAGCCGAAATACTGGTCCTATGATGGGAGCTCTTTCAGAGACTTCTTTCCAAATCACGCAAATTTTCACCTTATTTTTTCCGGCTCTTTTCCTCGCGAAATCCATCACTAACCAAGTTGCTTTCTCAGCGCTAAACATTAAAAGAGGAAGCGTGGCATACGCCGTGATAGTGCTGAGAAAGAATTATTATAAGACGGGTCATCTTCGCCGAATTTCCAGGTTTAATAGACTGCGCACATATTTTCTGCCGATAGAAGCTAAATGAGATATCATAAAGGAAAGAAACGGAATCGGAATGCCTTGAAAAAGGAAAGAAAACGGAAGGAGAGGGTCGATGAGAGAAAGAGAGGGAGAGATAAAAGATAAGGTGGAGCGAGAATGATGTGATGGATGCAAATGTAATACTGGGAGGGAGGAGAGGTAGTAAGTTGATGGAGGGCTGCTGATGGAGCTTCTTCATTTCTGAGGCGATGAATGAATAACACGGATGATAAAGCAGGAAGGATGCGAATAAATGAGAGAGAGAGAGAGAGAGACAGGAGAGGAGTTTGCGAGACAGAGAAGTAGAAGAGAGGAGGAGAGAAACAGGGGCGAGAGAGAAATAGAACATGAGAGAAAGAGACGAGGTCTGGAATATTTCACTGAAGGGATAGGCCAAAGCTATAATTTTTTATACTCAACTACAATCAAAAATATACCTTTGGCCCTCGAATACGCTCCAGATTAACACCGCGGTTATCTAAACTTGGGATACCAAAACCAAGTTCATGTAGGGTAAGGAGAGTTCTGTTCTTGCCTCACAAGGCTACACACATTACCAAATTAATTTAGTACAAAATTTATTAATTTAATACAAAAGTTTAACTGTAATATAGCAGAGACTAGCAAAAGTCAACGAAACGTATCAATCAATAATTCTTGGCTATTTAAATATGCTCCAGTAATAGTTCCCCAAGCGTATTAGGAAATTTACGGAAGAAAAAATATTATGTGGCCACCACATAACTTTCTCCAAATCTGTAATAATTCTAAAAATTCCAAATAGGTTACATAATAACAAATATTTTTAAAAATTGCGAGAAAATTTTAGACTTTACAAAGAGCAGAAATAAACTCAAACCATAGCTTTCTGATATTGAATATAGTCATAAAACTCCAACCATTAAAAAAAGAAAAAGGAGCGTTACTAAGAAGTAACTAAGAGTCAATTGTTAACAATGGTCGTCGACAGGTGGTGTGGTGTTGGCAGCCAAAAATATAAGATATCTCTTAAACAATGTTTCAAACAAAGGTTGTAAAAAATTAAATATCCTACAACCTTTATTCCAATATATTTTTACATTTATCAAATAAAAGCAAATAGTTCAAAATAACGGATAAGTGACATATCCGTTAGATCAATTTTTACTGCAAACTAATCAGGTCTTTTGGCTTTCATAAAAATTTTTAATATGAACTTTTGCGTTGACCTGATTAATAGTTTTGGAGTTAGAGCACCCACAAAAAATCTATCACATAGACACACAGAAATCATCGAGAAAATGGTCAAAACGTGTTCAGGGGACCTCAAAACGTGTATTTCCGTTGAAATCTCGAAGTTGATTTTTTTCATAAAAACAATACTTTGCCCTAAACTACATGTGAAGAAAGTAAAAATGTGTGCTTTATGGGTATCCCGGCCTGATGGTTTCTTTTGGCATGCTCACCTTTTTCTAGAACCTATTTGGAATTGACGCTTTTTGTCCACATCCGCTCATAGTGAAGGTATGTAACAATCGCATGACTGGGCGATCGATGGTCCGCTAGGATGGGGTTCGCCGGGGAGGGGTGAGGGAACACGGAGGAATAGGGTAAACCACAGGCCGTTACGCGTACATTTTATTCTTCTCACCGTCCGCTACATACTAAACTATCCTTACAGTTACAGTCTAAGCGTCTTCTAGCGGAGTCCCCACGTGACTCTCCGTGGACTCTTCTAATTGGCTAATAATTACGCCACTAGTGGTCAAAGTTCGGCACATGCATCACAATTGGCACGGTGTTCAAAGGCTGGTTTGGCGATGATTGAGCAGGCATTCTCACGGTTAAGAGGATATGAGGTAGGGTAATATGAGGAAGGACTGCTGATCCTCAGCAACTTTCTGGCACCGGAAGAGTGGAAGAAGGGTAGGAAGGATGCAACAAGAATACCTACACTTTTTGCACATTTACAGGTACTTAATATTTTACCCTGTATATTTTTCCTATGAGAAAAACGTGCTATACCATTTTCTCGCTTTGCAATCGGTTAAATTCGTTAACACCGAAAAAAATTTATGCTTGGTAAAATAATAATGACGCACATAATTACAAAAGTCGTTTCAGTAATGTATCTCGAAAATCGTAATCTTTAGAAATAACGTTCTGGCACAGTTACGCAACTTATGATCCATGAACGAAAATTTTGTTGCGAATAGCCAATCCTGCTGTTACTGATGTCTTAGAGTAAATGTTTTTAGCGATTTTGTTCTAAAGTATATTGCGTATGTATTCGACTTGTCTGCCCGTCCTTCCAATTGTCTATTCGGGTAAGACCTCTGGAATCTTGCAATAAATCAAATTTTCGCGATCTATTGGTATATAAGGGCAAACTATTAATAAAATTGGTTTGATCTAGGATCAGCTGCTGGGGAGTAATCGGTGGCTTTTTCCGACCGCTTTGTTTTATTTCCATCCCACTTAAGAATAATATTAAATCGGCGCATTAATTCGCATCTTTGAATAAGTTACAATTAAGGAATGACCTCGGGACATAAACAGTTCTATAGTTAGAAGACTGAAGTTTATATTTATAGTAAACAGAATTGAAAGCCATGTCTAATGAGGGCTATCAATCGTTTATAATCCAAAACAGAGGGAAAATTTTCCGGTTTTTAACAATGGAAAATATCAAATGCTGTGGTAACGAGTCCATGAGAAAGACGTTATTAGATAGCATTGGTATAATAATTTCAAATGAAATTCATATACTACAGAGGCCGTCGATCTCGACCAAAGGGTCTTATGATGACGTCGCAATCCTAAAACAAGAAAAAGCGCCTTGGGTAATTTGTTGGGCAAGTTTTCCCTCACTTTTTCTTTTTTCCAGTGTTTCCGCTCGTTTGTGTAACCAATAAAAATGGGCAGATAAAACAGCCACACATGTATTTGCGCATATATTGTAAACGTTTCACGCGATCCCAGGTTAGAATTGCGCTCCGGGAGATCAGCTTTCCGTGTCGTCCATCTGAGAGTCATATAACGTTCTGGTCACCAGGTTGCGTGTTTATATTTTACCTTTGGCACTTCGTATATCAATGGAATTTATTCCATCGGGTCCACCCTATGACTGCTTGCTCGTCTTTTGCGCGAGGAAAAGTTAGGGGGGTTAGATTATGCGATAAAGGTGCAATGATGCCTAGACGCTACCATAATCGAAGTGGGATGTGGCGTTTGGTTTTAGGATTACCATCAAACAGTAGATCAGATATGCAAACTTTTGAAAAGAGCAGAACGACTTTTTGACCAATGAAATACACAAAATTTAAAGGAAATTTTTATTTTCATAAAATATAAACTAATGGGATTTAATAGGTAACTAATTGCTTTTGGAAGCAAAATTCCAATTTTTAATTTTTTCTTTAGTGCTAAATTACTGAATTCCGTTATAAATTACCTACGTACACTTTTTATGAAGAATTTACTCCTTAATATTTTATAATAATATAAAAACAAATTAAGTCACATTGCATTCAAAAACGTATACTTTTTATTAACTCGAAAAAGTAAAGGAATCTCTAAGAGACAATTTTGATTTAAAAAATCTTTGATCGAAAATTTTGGTTGGCAACTGGAAAATTCTATTACCTTGATCCCTGGAGAGTAAAAAATTCAAGTGCTCTAATAACTTTAAAACAAATGCATAATCCATTATGGAGTTTTAACCGTAACCTATGCTTTTTTTTCTAACTTTGCTGCAGGCCTCTTCATTAAAAGTTCATCATCATTTTTTCCAAGTAATATGCATGTGATTATGAATTTTAAAATAATTTTTATTATTTTGGAAAAGCGTGCAATTTAAAATTGCACTCACATCAATGCTGGCACAAATTAAATTCATGGTTTGCTTAAATACATAATATTAGTTTTATACTTCTATCTGATCGTACCTAATTCTGTATCAAATTCGGTGTTATCAGTCAGTCAGTCCATCTTGAATTATTTAGTGCCTTCGAGATGGAATGTACTGCATTCCTGACCTCGAACGTTAGCAAAGTCAACATGAGCTACGTATTGATAGTAAAAATATACAGCGCTTCCCTAGGATTTAGAAAAGAAATGAGGCTGACGCCTCAATCTATAACGACGTTTCTCTCGAGGCTGAATATTTCAGAAAAGAATTTTCCGCGCCGATGTCCGATTTTAGGGAGCGAGACGGGAGTCATTTGTCGAAACCGATGGAGCAGAAGGACGGATATAACCTACGCCGTTCCGCTCGCGATTCTATTCGCCTGATACAAAAGAAAACGCAACCTCCTTTGATAAATCAAGGACGGAAAAAAAATCGCTCCAGCGAAATGAAAAATAGCTAGCCTAACGAGACGTAAATATGTTGTGAGCGCGCATTCCGAAAGAGAATTTGCGCGGCATCAAAAAATGCCACTGGCACTCGAACGTGGGGATAGGTCGTTTATTTTTCTTCTTCCGCCCCGAGAGGATTTTGAATTTATGAGGCATCGAGATAAGATGCGCATTTTTCCCGGGCGTAAATTTTAAACCTGGCGTTCAGACTAGGATGATGCGTGTCTCTGGATTCCACCACCACCAATTCCCCCGATCTCCATGGAAACCGCCGTACCGATGCACATGACTTAGAAAACATTTTACTGCACACATCATACTCAAGCTTATCAAGTTTTAAATAGTCAATCTTCAACGAGACGCAAGGCAATTTTAGCAGCAAAAAATAGTTTAATAGATGTTAATTGAATTTATCAAATACATGTGATTTTCTATTAACATTTTATCAAATGTAAGCAAATGAATGTTAAAAAATGATTAATTTTAAGCAATTTTTACCGTAGTAGTGCGAGTAATTTTCCAGAAGTTGCTTAAAAATATCGTATCGGAGAGATATTGCTGAACGAAATCACAAACTAACTTCATATTTTATTAAAAGCAACTATATTACATATTCTTAAATAATTAGTGTATTAGATTATATAAGCAGTATTTTACTTTCTCAGTGTTATATTTGGAAAACAAATCAGTTCTCATTATGAACCGTGCATTAAATTTGGTGGAATGCACACGCCGATCATTTACTAATCCTACTAAATCCTATTTCTGTATTAACTAATTTAAATGCCATTATCATAACAACATACAATACTTTTACAAGTTTAATATTTTATTTTGTATATTAAGCTTTGCGGGGCTTTATTGTTATATTGTACTTGCTGGAGATCAAGCTTGGGGCATAAGACTCAAAATAAAGTGAAATTTACTTTTCATAATGCTGTGAAGTTCACGCAAACGGATTAAAGTCATGTAAAGTTTTACCGATCTTACATAAAACAACATGATCAATTTTTATTAGCATTATAATTTATAACAATTTTGTTGAGATTTCTGCAACAGCCGTTGTTTTTAGGACAGCGGAAAGAAAAGTTCGTCGTTCCTTAAATCAATAAATCCGCCGGATGGCAAACTGTAACCACCCGTTTCGAAGGATGTGCAGAATCACGTAATCACATCACATCAAAACATATACACTATTATGAGATTACACAAAGCCACTGCGACGCATAAAAAATAATCCTACCCTGACCCATAAAGGCTGATCGGCATTTTTCGCGTATATCCATGTCTATGGAGAGTGAAAATATTACTTTTTGAACGCTCAAAGAAACATTTAAAACCGTCAGAAAAAGCATTGATAGATGATAAATCTTGCCGAACGGTTTTGTCCCCATAATACCTCGGCGCATCTTTCTCATGTTTAAATCCTAATGCTTTTGATACACCCTCTCTACAAAGAAGATCAGCACTGTTTTTTTCTATCAAAAATAATCCTCTCATAAACTCTTTAAAGGAGAAGCGGGACACGCGAAAAAAAATAATACTACACCCTATACATAGAGAGAGAGAGAGAGAGAGAGAGAAAAAAAAAGGCGAACTAAATAAGAAAGTAAGCGACTTGCTTCGCGCAGGAAACATCTGGAACACAGGTCGAAAGCCGAAAAAAAGATGACTCCTTCGCTTAAGTCTCTGGAGTTTTGGACGTGATTCTTACTTGGAGGAAGGAGGGAGATGGAGTGAGAAGAAAAGGCAGAAAGAGTTTGAGAGCCCAGAAGAGCCGGTTAGAGGATTAAGGAGGAAAATAGTGGTTTAGCAGGACCCAGATTTTTCAGAGTGGTTTGGGATTAGGCGGGTTGGGCGAGGCATAGATCGATAAGCGTTGAACTCCGGGCTTTGGGTATCCATTTGCGTGGATGTAGTTTGAGGGAAGATAAGAGAGATGTCTCTCTTATCTGTTCCTCCATCTCTCTCGCATTTTCCTTAAACCGTATCCTTCCCTCTGTACATCTAGTGCCGCCTCCCTTATTTATTTCAGCGTTGGAGCGATGAGTTCGTCACTTTCACAGAAATATAGTTAGCGTTTGATGTCGTTTTTCATCCCTTTTTTTCTTAGTATTCCCTGAAATCTCACCACTGCTTTCCTTTGAGGTCGCCATGGCTTTAAGAGGATTTTTTGATGCCTTTATGGATAAAGGGTCACCGCCCACGAAATTCTGTGAGCGTTTGTTTATTTTCACCGTGTGTTCGGTTGTATCAGAGGGGTATATTATATTTATAATAAAAAGACGCGACGTTTGAAGTCAAGTTAATCCCGATTATCAGTGTTGATTTGGAATGGGGTAAGCGGGAGTATGCGGAAAACACGGACAACCCGAAGGATGAAATTTTGAATGCGAAATTCTTTGAAACAACCGTTAAATTCCGTGCTGATTTATTTTTCTAAAAAAACAAGTAGTCACGTTCACGAGAAGGAATACAAAGTCTATGCAGAAAAAGTTATTAATCCATCAAATCCATGACTATATATCTATGGAGTTCGTCTTATGGACGAATACAAATTCTAGAATACGCACTTGAAAAAATAAATACTTATCTAAAGAATGTTCTATTTTCGTAAATTTTTTATTGGAGATGCATAAAATAAGTACTAATATTTTTCAAGTGTTTATTCCTGAATTTACGAAATCCTGAGATTCAGAAGACATGCAGCAAACTTGTAAGCGCAAAATAATAGAGCTAATTGTAACTTGTATTGAATATTTGTTTACGAGCTAACGATGAACGGCTGAATAGAATTTAGAAGGTGACTGTAAAAATGTCCATAAATGAGTCATCTCAGTGTGTACTTTAGTAGTAAACTTTCCAACTTAAGAACTCGCGTTAGTACGGTTAAAACGCACGCCCCGGACGATCGAGATTTTTATGGAGTATACTTTTCCTTTTTGTAATCAATGAACTCATGCGTTTGATGTTGAACGATTGAACGTGCCTCGAAAAACTGTTTAGGATATTTACTCTCGCCCGAAAATTACGTCCTTATCTGAACACGAAGATGCGCAGATAATTACAACGTGACCTGAAGTACTTAATCAGGGAAGGACTATTCTGCATTAAAAGTCGAGCGTGCCCCGATACTGCGCTTCACGGTTGCCAGCTCTCGCTAGTCTAGCGAGAATGACCTACATAGCGATTTCGAGTCAAACACTTTTTAAGAGTGACATTCATTACCCGATAGTGACGTAAAATAAGGATAAAACATGAATTATTTGCTCGGGTCGGTATTTTTATGACCTACACAAAAGCTTTCAGTTTCATTTGTATTTTTATTTTAAAATTTTATAACGATGCGTATTTGTTTAAGTGCGCATAGAAAATATAAATTATGAGAAAATTTACAAATTTTTACTATCTTAAATGTCAGTTTATGAATGATTAAAAATCTGATGACCACATGACTTTGTCAATATCTGTAATATTTCTAAAAATTTCAAATAGGTTAGATAATAAATATTTTAAGAAACTGCGAGAAAATTTTGACTACAAAGAACAGAAGTAAACTCAAACCATAGCTTTCTGATATTGGATATAGCCAGAAAACTCCAACAATTAAGAAAAGTAGTTGGAGCGTTACTAACAATAAGATGTAACTAAGCGTCAATTGTTAACAATAGTCGTCGGTAGGTGGTAGCTAAAATACAAGATATCTCTTAAACATTGCATTATATGGAAAAATGTTTCAAGCAAAGATTATAGAAAATTAAATTTTTTACGTCTTTTATCCTAATACATTTTTACATTTATCAAATATTAAAGCAAATATTTTAAAATAACGGATAAGTGACAAGAGTAAACACCCACTTCCTGTTGACCGATTTTTAACAATAACTAATCATTTCCTGCGTCTTTTACAAAAATGTTAAATGTAAAATTTAGCGTTTACCTGATTAATAGTTTTTGAGTTCGAGTACCCACAAAAAGCTATCACATCCACACACACACACACATACATCATCGAGAAAATGGTCTAAACGTGTTCAGAGGACCTCAAAACGTGTATTTCCGTTGAAATCTCTAAGTAGATTTTTTTCATAAATACAATACTTTCCCCTATACTACTTATATATCGAAAGTAAAAATGAGAAAATAGGATTATTGCTATGTACTTCACCTTAAAACTTTTCAATTAATTATCTAGTCGCTTTCTTCATGGAAATATTTTATTTAAACTCCGGAATTTTTACTGATTCCATTATCCTTCTGGTGCTAACGTTTTCAGAATGGATGAGATTTTCAGGTTAGTATCCTTACTGCCGTCTGTAACTCTTACAAAGTGCATAAAAAGTTTTAATATAAGAGACATACCCTACCGTATTCCCGGGGTACCCTATCATTCGTACACATTACTGTGGTAACATATCACATTTGTCTATTAAGCATTGGCGATAGAAAATATACATATATTTGTGAATTTTACAATTTACATCATGAGGTGGTGCACAAAAATTTCCATATTTAAAAAAAATAAACTGATGTGGACAACACATGACTTTCTCCATATTTATATGGCAAATTACATGTCGTTAGCTCTGGGATCGTTGTCAATGTTTACATCCGGTTTACAATTAAGAAAAGATAAAGGAGCCTTAACTAAGGCGTAACTAAGCGTCAATTGTTAACAATAATCGTCGGTAGGTGGCGTGGTGGTGGCAGCTAAAAATATAAGATATCTCTTAGACAATGCATTATATGGAAAAATGTTTCAAACAAAGGTTGTATAAAATTAAATTTTCTACGGCTTTTATTTCAGTACATTTTTACATTTTTCAAATATTAAAGCAAATATTCTAAAATAACGGATAAGTGACAAGAGTAAACACCCACTTCCTGTTGACCGATTTTTTACCAATAACTAATCATCTCTTGCGTCTTTTACAAAAATGTTAAATATAAAATTTATCGTTTACCTGATTAATGGTTTTTGAGTTCGAGTACCCAAAAAAAAGCTATGACATCCACACGCATACAGACATCATCGAGAAAATTGTCAAAACGTGTATTTCCGTTGAAATCTCGAAGCAGATTTTTTTCATGAATACAATACTTTCCCCTAAACTACGTATATGGAGAAAGTAAAAATGATCATTGATTTAACGACATATTTCCATGCGATTCAAAAGGAACTATGTTTACCTGCGTTTTGTATGCAATCGTATAAAAGAAGCGTTTAAAGATTGGTTTAATGTTTTAGCTCAACTCTTGGGTCGTATTTGTTTTCAGATATTCTCTCGTTATTTGCTTTTCTTGATGGTTTATCTCATTAATTTGCGATCACTTCAGTATGCGGATAAAATTAAACGGATCACACGAAATATAATGGCGAAAGACCGTTTCTCGTCATGTCTTTGGATTTCATTTCATCACAGGTATGTGTAACAAAATTCCTTGCTCACTCGGGAAACCTGCGGGGAAACTTAAGAATGCTTAAACAAGTAAACTCTGAGTGAACAGGTCAAGCGAAAAAAACTATTCATTCCAAGAAAGACGTCGCAAATCGATTCATTTTAATTTGAGAAGCTATTTTTCAATTCGTTGAATTTATGGGAATGAAAGAAATACCGCGTTACTAGGTCACGCTTTTCCTCGCGTCATCAAACAATTTTTAATTAACGTCGCGGTGAATTCTATTTAAGAAGTTAACGACGCATGTCGTTCAGCTTCAAAAGATATTTTTTTACATAACGCTTTCTAAATAAAAGACACAAATGCGGCTTTATATTAGTTTGAGAATATCTTTTTAAATACGTCTCTTCATCATGTATTGAATCCAACTTGGCGCAACGTAAAAATAAAAACACTTGACGCGTCCCCAACAAAACAGTTCATCACTTAGAAATGCATCATCGCTCGTTTTTGGATAAACGGATCGAGTGTTGCGAGGAAAAAAAAAGATTCATGAGGGAGGAATTTTCGGAAATTTGTTTTTTTTTTTTAAATTCGATCCGGAGATACAACTGCGCCTATTCCTCTTTCTCCTCTACATCCTTCATAATCCAAGTAAAAACATTCACTCGCGTTAAAGTATACGCACAAAACGGAGTAAAACACAGCCGTCGGATTTAATAATACTTGTGATGGAGAGTCCATTAAAAAAAAAGAAAAACCTTTCCGCATGACAGGTTGCGCATTCCGTGTTTCAATTTTTCTCCATTTTTCCTTTCCCGTAGCTGCATTGGCATCGTTAAGTTGGGTACACGTGTGCGTGTGTGTGTGTGTGTGTGCCGCGACAGAATCACGTGAGGGGACGGTGTCGAGTCGCAGCTTGACCCCCGACCTCTTCTTTCGTCGGAGGAGTCACCGGTGCTCTTGGGTCATTAATTCGACTGTCGCTCAGAGGCTAGCAGAGATAAAGCCGTCGTGAGATATTCGATTTTTTCAAAAAAATCCCCTTTTCAATGAGAAATGGAAGGAATACGTGGAATTCGAAAAAATGTATCCCTTCAATACGGAGAGTTTTTAGTTTCGCTGACGCTGTCAGTCGAGTCGGATCTCTTCGAATTAAATCATTTTATAACGGAAGTGTCGCTGATGCCGGGAGATGTAAAAAATATTATAAAAAATAAATAAAACGGATATTTCTATTTTCTTCGTTAAAACTAATTCCAGTCTCCTGCTGGTAATGTTTGATTGATAAACGTTTTAAAGGCGTCTCTACCGTATTATTGTTGATGGGATTAAAGTGAGAAGTTTTTATTAGATATTAATGGATGCAATATTGGGAACTTTTTTCGTATTGAAAGTCAAATTTTTATTTTAAGAAGGAAAGCATCGCTCGCTTTGCATCGAAAACTTTTATTTACCCCGATTCATTATAAAACATTTGTCCCTAACTAAATTAAAATACGTTGGTAATTTAAAAATTAGTTATACTGTACTATATATCCCAATAATATTAAGAGGCGCTTGGTTTTGTGGTCAGCAACGTGTAAGTTTGACGCTGTCATTATAAAGCGGGTAACAAC
Source organism: Tanypteryx hageni (assembly GCA_028673005.1). NCBI lineage: Eukaryota > Metazoa > Arthropoda > Insecta > Odonata > Petaluridae > Tanypteryx > Tanypteryx hageni. The sequence continues at coordinate 39,406,139 of CM054112.1, forward strand.
CGAATTAAGGCTTACCCAAACGAAGATTTTGACTTAAACTTTAAAACCAAAAAATAGTTTAAATAAAATAAATTAAGATGTGATGGAAAATTTAAAAATATATATATAAATAAAAATAACTTAAATAAAAATGCAAATTATTACTCTAGTAATATATTTATTTTTATCTATCACTCAAGTGCTCTATATTTTCATATAAATTCGAGCATATAGCACATTAAACAACTCACGAAAATTTACTTCCCTGTTGTCATTAAATTACAGTCTTTATAAGAAAATACTAAAAAAATAAATTTTTTTGCTTAGCAGATGAAAACCTTTGTAGAACAAATTAACTTTTCTTTACCACCCAACATAGCTAGTCTTCTAATGCATGCCTTAAATGCATTCCATTGGCGCTCGCTTTTCAAAAATATGTTATGCATTCGCCAGACTCTGTTTCTCATTTTTTCACAATTTCGCAGTCCTCGCGAAGTTTTCTTTGCGGATTATTTCATCTTTTTCATAGAGAGCTCTTCTTCGAAACCAAACCTAGTATTTTTTTTCTTTTTCATTGATTCCTCAAAGCTTTTTATCTCTTAAATTTCCACTGACAGGTTAATTTCACCCACGTCACTTATTTGCTTAAGTTTTCCCTATTCGTTTTCATCCACTCCGGAGAGAGATGGAGAGATTCTTTCTTCGTCCGCGCGATATTTCCATTTCGCATCTGTCATCGGAGGACGCAGGCATGGAAAACAATTCATCACTGAGAGATTATGCGGTCAAAAATTTCCCAGTTTGGTGTCTCAGTTTATGAATACATACATACGATTGCATTCGTCACCGTATTGGATGGGGTGCAAGGTTGCCATCATCAAAATGGTCAAGGACAAGCGCAGCAGAACGGTTTAGCTAAACTTTTTCTGTGACTGCTGATTTCGTTAGGAGGTACTTCCTAAGTACAGGAGTCAGCAACCAAGTCAACGAAAACCTCGTCTTCCAATACAGTACGTTTACAGTTTTATTTACAATTGCAATTTATATCTTACACAATTTGTGTGGTGTGGGGGTGGTAAGCCCTGATCTACTTCTAAGTGGTGTTAGCATTATTCCTCCTGGCTTTTCTGATTACATAAAAAGAGTCATCGTACCTGCGAATAACTAACATCTCATTGTCTGTTCATATTTAGGAATTTTCTGGCAATTAAACGTTAAATTTTGTATGGTATGTTTATGATCGGAATTGGATATTTTTTCTATAGATATATCCATTAAATGAGTCGGTCTAGGGAGCCGCACACAACTCCTTAACCATAGGATGCATACGTGAGGTATTTTTGACACACCTACATGTAGCAATTGTCTGTATTCAAAGTTCTAAAATACGTCGATATAATCCAGTCCTTTAAAGAATCAGCCCTTATTTATTTTCGATAATTCACGCCAAAACAACAGACCCTACACATTACATAGACGAAGCGTTTTTCATCCGACATGTTTTCATGATATTTCATGTATTTTAGCAATGAATCGTTCCTTTTTGAAGGCTGACGACGCATCGTAGTATTATGTTTTGATTGCTGTAGATGAGGGTTTGTGGAACGATATAATATAAAATGAGTGCAATTTTTGAAATGCCCTTCATTAGTTACGGAGATTCACAGTGAAAATATCAAAAGTTCTCAAGTCCAGAAAAGAGTCAAACACCCAAGCGGCAGAGAGCTCAGAAGATTAATGCCTTCTCTGAAAACTTTGAAGATAGAGTTGCTGAGTAGTTGGACGAGGCATATTACGCCAGTGGCGATTCTGACCTGGACAACGAAAACGGCAACTTTATGATGGACTTGGAGACCATAGAGAAATATGAGTAATTCTATAGTACCACTATTACTGAAGTGGATAATGCAGATATAAAGACCTCCCCTGATTGTGACCGCGCCTAATGGTACACCATAGAACATAAATGCTGTCCTGATAGAGAGAAAAATTTCACTTCAAAACATAATTTGCTTTGTTCGTGGACTTAACTATTAAAGAATTTGAATTAGGTACCCCTGTAGGATAGTAGACTCAACGTCAGTTAAGACTTCTGAAGAAGTATAGGTCGAAACGTTTTGCAGAGGAGGTTTTCTGGAGCTATTGAAGTACCGACGTGCATTGAGAGGAAAGATAACGACGACAAAATATGTGAGATTGTTTGTAGAACAGAGCAATAACGATGCTCGTCCTTCCCGTGGAAGCTTGGGGGCCATGACAGAATAGTGAGGGAGAGTTTGTAATGGACGCATTCATGCGTTACACTCCCCGCCACCCACCACTTAGCTGAATTGCGGCGTAACATGTAGATGCAATTTGACCGAACACAACAATACTTGTCGCTTAAAAAATAGTGGGCGAAAGCAGATAAAGGTAAATAAGTACGAACCCATCCATCTTTTCCCACTCTAACCCGCATTTTTCGTCGATTACCTTGGAAACCCTTACAACCCAACCCCACCATTCTGTGGATCTCTGGGCTATCCATATCTCCCTGTCCGTGTTCACATCACTCCTCCGATTCGCCCTCTCCTCCTTTACCTTTAGTGCTACACGTCACCGTCAATATTTCTCCTTCCCCACCTCTACGCCTAATTCTCTCCTGTTTACTCCGTATCCTTTCCCTCAGACTCAGCTTCTCATCTCCACCTGCTTCCCTTTCACTCTTTCGCATCATTTATGCCAATGCTTCCCGCTCTTATAATGGACCTTCTAAATTCCTATTCACCTTCCTCGGTGGTAGCGGAAAACAATTCGGAAAACAACTCTTCGAAAATCAATTCTTAGGAAAAAAATTTTTCGAATAATCAATTCTTCAACGGACTTATTGGAGTGACATTGAACGTTATGATCCCCTTTGCTTCGTTTACTAGCTAATTGTTCCGAGCATTTTCCGGTTCCCACACATAAAAGCCATTCTTCATTGAAGAATAAACTAGACTGGTGTATCTAACCAGATGATTTTAGTCGATGTATCGTTTTACGATTTTACCTTCATTTGTGTATCGGTAATAGGGAAAACTTGATTTTTTCGTTTAAATCATATGTTAGCATGACTTTATCTGTTCAAATACCGAGATAAGTTTGAACGCGTTTCATTTTACGAACGCGCTTACGTTTTCGCTCTGCCTGTCGGTCTGTGGAATCATTAAAATTAAAATTGCAAGTAAACTGTTATAGATACAAGACTGAAATTTACAGGGTGTGTGTGTGTTCTATAATGCCATATATTACGCAGCAAAAGAATGTTTTGGAGAAATCGGTGTAGGGTAGGGGGTGCTTATAAATTTTTAAATTACGATTCTGAACGAATGGTTATAGAAAGAAAGTTAAATATTTCAGCATTTTTTAACCTTTAATGCCATATATAACGCCGTAGAATAAAAGTTTTTAAAAAATCTGCGTACGGCAGGGGGTTTCAGAATTTTAAAATTAAGTTTCTGAGCAAATGGTTACAGATAAAAAGTTAAAAAATTTAATTTAATTATTGAGTAAACTCATTTATGTCATCTAATTATATTGCAGAATTTTTAAAGAATTTTAAGTTTACAATTCTAAATAAACCTCAATAAATAAAACGCGCTTTTTTCATATTGCCTCAGCAAATGAAACTCCATTTTTTTATTGTGGTTTTAGGTTGTCGGAGAGTTATCGGCGGAATTGATGAGAATTCTTTCTTTTAGGGAAGCAGTTCCTGTTGTATTTACAACTTCTTTTTGTTGGTTGTTTGGAGTTGTTTTTACTTCCATTTTGCATGGTTCAGGAGAAGTGAGGTGAAAATGTATACAGCGTTTCTTGGTCCCTCCTGTTGATTTCACGTCATAATTTTCGAAAAACATCTGGAAGTTTCTATCAGTCTACTGATTAAATTAACCCTTTTGCTGAGTTGAAATTTTACTTTATTTTTTATTCCCAATAAGTGTCTTAAATCAATTAAAAAACTAAATTAATAATTTCAAGAGGGGGAGGTTGGAGAGATAGAAGGGAGGGAAGAGATAGGATTCGTTAGAGAAGGAGGGGAGAATTAAATGTTGATCCATCATTTTTGAGATATTGTTAAATTTTTCAAATAAATGATTTTCGAAGGATTGCTCTACCAAGAATTGTTTTTCGATAAATTGCCTTTTAGGTGTATTTTTTTTTAAAAGAATTTCTATTCAAAGAATTGCTATTTCGAAGAACGCTTTCCGAAGAATATCCTTTAATCTCTACCATTCCTTCTCTCTTCTACCACTTGCCTCACTGCCATTCTGTCTTTCCCCTTCAAAATCCCCCCATTCGTCACCCCGTCGCTTGCTCTTCCTTTCCCCTTTCCACCTCCCCCTTCTGCGACTGTCCCTTGACGTTAACTTTTCCCTTATCTTACCTGACACCTATTCCTCAACCAATCTCTTCTCCCTTTCTTTCAACCTCCGTGCCTCTTTGCCTTCCTCCCATTCCTCCATCTCACTCTTTCTCCCCCACATAACTCCTCGCATTTATTTACGCGCTCCCTCTGACTTTCACCGATCCTGGAGCTATTTACCAATCTTTCTATTCTATCGAACGATTTTCTCTTCTTATCTTTATCTCTTTTTACTAGTAGCTTCCTCAATCTCCGTGTTATTACGTCCTCCACCTCCCTTTTATGTAGGAAAGTTTGTTCCACACATACTTTTCTTTTATTCCGAACAACCACAGTTTTCGTATTACTTTCCCTTGGCTTCTTGATTGTTTGCGTTTAACGTCTCTTAATGCTTTGAAGTCTCTTCTAGAGGGAAAACTTTGTTCTACTCAGTAACATTCTGCTGCTTTAGACGGTTCTTATATATTTGCTTTGCTGGGTTTCTCGGGCGCCTGTGCTATTAAAAGTTGAATTTAGCAGATATCGGATCATTTTGCGCAAAATAATCATGCCTATCCTACCTTCGCTTAGCGCGGCACATTGGTTCTCGGAAAAAAATGTGGAAAGCAAAACTTTGCAAAGCGAGGAATGAAAGTAATTTATTGTCAACTTTTCTCCATGGTAACATAAATTGCATCCTAAGAATGTTAATTCAGGACGTTTTATCCAAAAACGAATTTTATGATAAAATTTCATAGATTTAGAAGATGATGCAACCGTTTCTTGTGTTTATTGTTTGTCTTAGTCGTAATTATACCATCGCTTTCCATTATATCGCACCAAATGGATATCAAAAGTAAGAAAAATAATGGTATTTTGTGTAGCTCTCATAGAAGAGGCACTCGTTTTGTTTCCACATTTTTTATCTTTCGCTCTATCGATACATCATTTTCTCTGCCATCTATCCGCAATTTATAGCGCCAATCTCTCATTACAATTAGCTCTCTCCCCTTTCTTCCTGTCCATCTTTTTTTACCATTTCCGAAGCCAATCCCTTGCGAGGACACCACCTTCTGGCCCCAGTGTTTAATTCTTTCTCTCACACTGCGCAAGATGCCTTTCTCTCCCTCCTAAACTTCTCTTAATCTTTCGTTCTGTCGAAATCGCTCTTTTACTCTTCCTCCCGCAAGCTATCTCGGTATGCTTCTTTCTCTCCCTATTTCTCCATCGCTAAACAAGAACACGAGCTTATCCACGATGAGTAATGAATTGAATGAAGTGCGAGCAGTTAAAAAGAAGGAGAATTGAAGCGATCGTTATCAAGATTGTATAAAAATGGCCGTGGTTACCAACCTGCCTAAAAAACTACTTTTATGCAAGGTTTCATTTCAAACAACAAACAATATTGTAAACGCGTACTCCATGTCGGGGTGCACACAGTTTTCAAACGCGCTCTTTCGGATTCCACAATGTTCTCAATATTTTTCGCTCAGATGAGTATTTCACGAGAAGATAGCGAGGTACATAGTAAAATAAATGTAAGTCTTTATGTAATTTCGTAGTCATTATTGTCAGATTTTTACAAAAATTGGAATCGGTCAACAAATTTGAGTAAAACTTCCTAATACCAAATTTCATCAAAATACGTCTTGCGGTTCCCTAGTTGAAACAGATGAACATTGTAAAATACATGTAGGTATTCATGTAAAGTGGTCGTAATTGTTGTCCAATTTTAAGAAAAATTTGAATTATTCGACCAATTTTACTAAAACTCTCCAATACCAAATTTCATCTAAATACGTCTAGCGGATCCCGAATTAAAAGAGGGGCATTGTAAGCTACATGTAGGTCTTCATGTAATGTGGTAGTAATTGTCCTATTTTAACCAAAATTGGAATTGGTCCACCAATTTTAGCCATACTCCCTAATAAAAAATTTCATCAAAATATGTTCAGCGGTTCCTAAGTTTTAAGAAAGGAACATTTTAAACTAAATATAGGTCTTAATGTAAAGTGGTCGTGATTGTTTGTCCGATTTTAACCAAAATTGGAATCGGTAGACCAATTTTAGGAAAACTCCCTTATACAAAACTCCATCAAAGTAAGTCCTGTGGTTTCCGAGTTTTAACATGCGGACCGACGGACGGAAACAATCTCCCCTATATGCGTTCACTTCGTGCAAAGAACGCAAGTAAAGTATCAAAAGCCACGAATATATGGGCAGTTAACTTTCCTAACCTCCCTTCTTTTCAGAGAACAATATGATATTATAACAGGAGAGTCAAACCTGCGAGGAAAAATTGCTAGGTTGGTTTTGGAGCATTGCAAACCCAGCCACCCTCCACTTTAGTGAATTGCTGGGTTATATGTAGGTGTAGATGTATTAAGAAGCGTAAAAAGTGACAGTCAATGCATTAATCCTTCCTCTATACATTATATATAGTCGAGAGAGAAGCAATTTCGCTGAAAGCGTTTCAATGTTATGCGTTAAAGCGATGGGATCTTTAACTTCATCATTGTTTCCCCTCTATGGATTAGGCCAGTATCCTGTTCAGTTACCGGTTGGATACTTATAAGTCCAGTTAATTTTTATGCAAATGGGCTAACCCAGTGGTTTCCAAAGTGTAGTGCGCGCCTCCTTGACTTTATTAATGGTAACTGTATGCCCAGTAGGTATTGTTTATGAACTGTAATTGAATATGGTATAGAGTGGGGCGCGAAGATAGTTTTCGTAGGAGAGGGTTGTGGCGCGGCCTTGCAATGTTTGAAAACCGCTGGGCTAACCCATTGTAAAACCCCGACCTGGAGGATCAATCAATGTTTTACTTCTTTTTGATATTTTTTCCAAAATTTATTCTTTGAGAATATGCCGATTCCTTCATAGGTTTTGGATCTTTTCTAGATTTTTCAAGTAAATAATAAGCGTAATATTTTTAATTTAAATTAAAATATTATGGTTGAAACAATTTTATCGCAATCCAGATCCTTATGTAATACCAGTAAAATGGATAATGATAGGATATTTATTATACCAAATTATGCAATTTTTGTAAAGTCATATTTTCTATTTCTTACTTTCTACTTATTTAATTACGTTAGTTATTCATTAATATTAATGAAAAAATTATTTCATCATTTTATTCATTTTAATTTTTGACATTCCCCCCGCAAGAAATTATTTTATCGCCTCAGTTATCGAAAAAAACCATTCCCGAAATTTGATTATGATTCTAAAAATTACTAAGCAAACTCATTGTAAACCTTATAATACTTTTTCGTTTTTATAGAGAGACAATGACTCGGAGTTTTCATTTTTCAACAAAATATATTCCATGAAGCGATCTGGCAGTTCCATTAGAAATTGCGAAATTAATGTAATGAAAATACATAGCCCAATTTCCTCTTCCGATCCTTTTTATTTTCTATTGCATACTCTGCACGGTAACGGAGACTATTGGAGGGAAAAGAAAACAAGCTCCGATACCCAACGAAGCGTTGAGAGATGCATTTGCGGAACCACAATAGGAGACAGGAAGACGGAATGGCAAGGTCGTACAGGCAAGAGGCGGCTGGACTCCGACGTCGTTGAAAGCGTGCCTGGATCGAAATCGCATTTGGTCGGACAAATTTCAAAAATGGAACCTTCCTCTCTCTCTCTCTCTCTCGATGGATGACGTACCGAATTGGGTCCGTGTGACAGGAAACGGAGGAGAGGAGAAAAAAAGGGAGGAACGGGACAAAAGATGGAGTCCGGAAAATTTCTGGGGCGATTCGGAAGAGAGTGAGGGCACTTACATAGACGCAGCGAGTGCTTCACGGGCCATTGAGCTTTGAAGTAGGAGGTGATATGGCTCGGAGGGAGATGAAAGGAGTTTTCAGAAGAAATGTCGCCAGCGCAACATTTTTCTTCACGAAATACAGCTATGCTTGCATTAATCTGGGAGTGGATCGAAATGAAACCGTGACGACTGCGTTGCCTCACGGTCCCTTTGCATAAAATAAATAAAGGTGATTTCATCGCGGTCATATTTTAAGACATAATTTGGTGACGAGGCCTTTACTTTGTCTGACTCCATGATAGGGAAATATTTATTCGCTTTGAACCTGGTACCTTTTAAAGGCACGATTTTCGTCTACTCTTATAAGACAAACAATCGACGTCTTCGTATTAAATACACTCCTCGAAACGGATAGTTAGTTGTAATGTTTGTTTTGTGTATGAAATTTATTACTAAATGTTTGAAAATTCTGAGAGTTTATTTTATAAAAATATGCTCATGTTGCGTGTCCCATTTTTCCATCGTTAATACATCCTTCGACGATTTTTATCGTTGTTGTTGTGCTTTTAAAATATTTTTTATTCTACCCAACTATATTTATTATGATTCCCCAGTTGTACCGACTTATAAATTTATAAAAGTCGACTCCCAAATGACACCCAGATTAATAACCAAAATCGTTAGCGTAATGATATGCAATGTACCGTCGCCTATCTGGACAACAGTCGTTCTAATCGTTAATCATGATGCTTCTTTAAAAAAAATCGAGGTTTAGTAGCATATAACGCCTTTCTAGATTAATTCAACGAAAAATTTATCTTCATTTTTAGTGGAATGCTACAAAATCAATTCTTATCAGTTGTGTTACACTACGGCAGTCGTATTAGTATTATAAAAAGCACAAAACCATGACGGCTGCACATCATGCGTCACCATTTAATCCCATATTTGTTCAATTATCCGGGTTTACAATCGATATCCCGTATCAGGCCCGTATTTTTCATTGTGCTTTATAAGGGAGTACATTTTACTTATGCAAAAAGCCAAGACCAAAATCATTCAACTATTTCGAGACAAAATAGAGCCAATTAATCTTCGGAAAGAATTCATCTCGTCAGGGAAGGCCGTTTTTAGGGAGTAAATTTATCATCCTTAGCAGTTCAGCAAGGCACATCCTATTCAGAACTATAGGTCGCACTCCGTGTTGTGTTTACCTTTCGTTTGAGCCCATTGTTTGGGCGACTGTTTAGCCTCGGAATCGATGGGAAACTTGGATAGGGAGAGAGAGAGAACTCCCTGGCACCAATTGCCCAGGAGGAATCCACATTTCACCGCCGGTCCATTGTTTGCGATCCTCTCGCAGCCATTAGACGAAGCTTTTAGTTTTCGGGCGAGGGAGCAAGAACGCCCATAAGTGCGGCGCGCTCTAGAGGCACGCTTTTGTCCTATAGCACTTTCGCGGCGGCGAAACCGACTAATTACTCCCAGACGTACCGCAAAAGTTGGTTAGTCGAACGTAAATTTCGGATCCCGTCGTAACTTTCGCGAGTTTTCACAAAAGGTAATTTCTTGGTTAATTGTTCGTGTAATTTTCAGGTTCCTCTCGAATTGTTTCTCGATCTAAAGTTTTAACTGGTTTAAAGCTTTCGTTATGTAACCGAAGCTGATTCCTGATTTTAAAAGTATTTAATTTCGGCTGAGAGCGATATTTATTATAGATGGTAGCAAACTACGCAAAAGTCGTATTAATTGTCAAGACGAGTGTAGATAGAAATTGGAAAACAAAGTTTCTCCAAATACCACATGTGTCTAATGGAGAAACGTTGGTTTTCAATTTTGATTTCAGCCATAACGTGAGCTCGATAATTCTTTCTGAAACCCACAGCTATATTTATTTTTCAATGTTTGATAAAATTAATTATATAACAAATTATACGGTGAGTCATAAAATTTAATGCATGCAAATTTCATTTATATGCTTTCATGCGTGTTAATTCAACTATCAGAGTTACAAAGTATGAATGAGTATTGAGGATGACTTTTTTTTAGCATTCTATACTTACATCTTTGGTAGCAGCAATTAGTTATCTTATTGACACTCATTGTCTTCTGTTTGAATAAATTGCTATAGAAATTATTTTAATAACGGCTGGCAATACAAATTCCGGGATAAAAATGTCAATAACGGTTATTCTATATAAACTGCATCTCCTATTTTATTTTTTTAAATGACAAACGTTTTTTGCTATAACCCTGGCTCTGCAAGGTACTGGTAAAAAGTAACTTCATTCTAAATTCAAACAAAAACAAAAGCAATTTCATTCATGACGCATTTGCAAAAAAATGTTTAAAAGCTGTGTGTTTGGCGGCGCTAGGGAAAATATCACCGTTGTATAGATATCCGCCAAATAAAATTCCTTGGTAACAAAGGCTAAAAGTTCTTCATGTGATACCTTCTCGACAGACGTTAAATCAAGTTCCCACAAGATCCACCTTCATCATCTGTTCGATTGTCTCTCCGATATTTCAAATAAGAGTCTCTCAGAACTTATCCACTCGCGGCTTGACGGATAATAACTCAAAGGCCTCCAGAATTTGCACCCAAATGAGATCATTGAAATTTTAGCAGGTGTTTTTAAGTCATTTTACCTTTAGCTCAACAGTTACCGTTAGACTTCATTCCCGTGAGAAAATAATTAATAAGGTTCATTGAGCTTCAAAGGTGTAAAAGGACTCTCTCTTTCTCAAAGTCTTTTGATCTCAAGCCGCATGGTTATCTGCGCCCTAATACGAGTTCTCCTCCTGACTGATAAATTGGCCGTATTTATGCTCAAAGACAACTCTGCGGCAGCGTTGACTGAGGTGCCTCACTTGGTAAACATCCGACAGACTACCGTCTAAAATCTAATGAAGATCAAATTTTGAATTATACGGCGCCTCATTAAAATTCAAAATTATTTCTTTGCTATTCAAGAAATCGATGATTCAATAAAGTTTAAAAAACGTAATTTTATTATCTTAGTAAATGTGTTCAATATATATATATATATGATCGATCATTGCGATAATTAGGAATAGTTTTACGAGATCGAACGCTATCTTCAACCAAGAATTGCGTTAAAAACTATTCTACGTGAATAGAGTGATTCAACGTTTTTACTTTCTTCATACGTAGTATAGGGGAAAGTAATGTTTTCATAAAAAATCGTACTCGAAACTTCACCAGAAATACACTTTTTGAGGTCCTCTAAACACGTTTTGAGCATTTTCTCGATATGTGTATGTTATAGGAATTTTGTGGCCGCACTATCTCAAAAAATACTGATCAGATCAACGCGAAATTATATATTTGACATTTTTATTAAAGGGGCAAGAGTTGATTAGTTTTTCATTAAAATCGGTTAGTTGAAAGTAACACTTTACTCTTAATCTCTCTCGTTTTTACCGATTTTCACCATTAAAACTTCATAATTTAAAATAACGTTAAATTTATAAATTGTAAACAATGTTATTTTCTACAATATTTGTTTTGAGTTTTTTTCTAGAATGCATTGTTTAAGAGATATTTGTAAAAGTATACTTTTTACCTGCCACCACCACACTAACTGAAGGCAACTTTTGTAAACACCTGTTTACGCTTAGTTTCGTCTTAGTAATGCTACTTATTTTCTTAATTGTTGAGCTTCCTGACTATATCCCAAATCAGAATGCGTTTATTTCTGTTCATTGTAAGATCTGAATTTTTTTCGCAGTTTTGAAATATTCATTACCATATTAGCCAATTAGAAATTTTTAGAAATATTACAGGTATGGAGAAAGACATGTGGAGGCCACATCACATTTTTACTTCCTTCATACGTAGTATAGCGGAAATTATTTTCATGAAAAAAATCGATTTCGAGATTTAAACGGAAATACACGTTTGAGGTCCCATGAACACATTTTCACCTTTTTCTCGATGATGTGTGTATGTGACAGTTTTTTATGGGTGCTCTAACTCAAACACTAAATCAGGTCAACGCGAAATTTTAAATTTAACATTTTCATGACAGTTACAAGAACTGATTAGTTTTTGGAAAGCATCGGTCAATGAAAAGTGGATGTTTACTCTTGTCACATCCGTTTTTTTATATTTGCTTTAATATTTGATTAATGTAAACAAATACTGGAATAAATGTTGTTGTAAGATATTTAATTTTCTACAACCTTGGTTTGAAATGTTTCCCCAGATAATGCATTCTTTAAGAGATATTTTAAATACTAAATTTTTTGCTGTCACCATGTACCGGCGATTATTGTAAACAATAATACGTCTTAGTAACGCTCCTTATTATTTACTTTATTGTTGGAGCTTTGTGGCTATATCCAGTATCAAAAAACCTATTTGGAATTTTTATATATACTACAGGTATGGAGAAAGTCATGTGGTGGGCATATAAGATTTTTTAAAAATATTATTGTTGTTGAAGATAGAAAAATGTCATTTATCCTAATGCGATCGATTGAAGAAAAGCAGGAACTTAGCTCACCGATGACGTTTTCAGAATAATAATAGCATACTAATAACTATAAATACGAGTGACGTATGGCCGACTGGTTCAATAATTGGAACTTAAGTGCTGTCCATTATAACTTAATGCTGATTAGCTTCAAGTAAAAAACAGAAATATTTCGTTTGGCATTTTCGTTGTTAAGGTTGAATTCGGTTTTATTTATTCTGATAAACATATCGCCCTGATGAACTTGTTTTATTTCCAATATAGCAGCCGATTTAAATTCGTGTTAATGAATAAATAAATATAAAAAATTAATACTAAAACATCTAAAACGGAGAATAATTTCAGTAGTAGTTTCAGTATATTTTCAAAATTATACAATTGTCAAGGTATTTATATCTTAAGGCGGCTCCGATTGGTTGATTTGACGAATCAAATGGATCAATCATAAATTTTTTGTCCAACAAAAATATCATTAAATATATCCGTTTAACAGTCATTGCGCCTCGTGAGAGTGACCAATTATATATGTCTATAAATTCACATTTAACACTACATAATTACAGCTCAATTTTATCTTAAATGAATAAATACATTGTATAGAGAGACCGAAGATTTTCTAGTTCAGTCTGCCTCATTATTGTTGAAAAGTAAAAATAAAAACGCAAACGGAACCATAAAGTTTCGCTGAATTTCTATAGTACAAAACAAACAACTAACCCTCAAACTGCGTTTCGGAAATGTTTTGTTTAATTGACATCCCGGCTATCGATAGATACCCGAATAATAAACAACGCGACAATTCAAGCAAATGCGTCTATCGAATCGACGCTTTCCATTAGCGTCTCTTCGAAAACCTTTAGACATCAATTTCAAACGGATATGAAACGTGCTGAATGAAGCTGCCACCAAAACTTGTAACGGTACATACTTTGGAGGACACTCTCGACTCCCGGATTATTCCGTTTTAGAAGATTATGCTCCGCAAAAAAGCACTCGTCGTTTCCAAAAATCTCCACTCTCAAACTCTATAAACCCATTGTTTCCAAAAACTCTCGATACTTTCTCACGCACGAGGAGTTCTCCGCGTCTCTCACTTTACCATCCGCCTTCCGTTCCCTCATATAAAAATATTTTATTCTCTCCCTCCCTCTCATCCTTCTGACGCCTCCCCTTTATTTTAACTCCATCTATCCTTTAAGGGCCCACCCATTTCCTTTTTATCAACCCCTTACCATTTCCCTCCCAAAAGCTCCGTATCTACCCATAGACTGTGCCCTCTGCCCTTTTTCTTCGTTCTCTACCTCTTTCTCTCACCCCCTACCCTTAATTTTCACTCACCCGACGGGATCCAAAATTCTTAAAACTTTGTTCTTCCTTCAGCTCGCTCCATCACTTTTCCCTCTCCCAACCTTCTTCCTCACCCTGTTACTGCCTCGCCAATCCCATCGTCTTTTCCCCTCTCTAACTCCTATCCCAACCGCCTACCTTTAACACCACCTTTCTCTTTCGAAAAGTGTTTCAACCTTACATCTTTTCCTCTCGCTTGCCTTTTCGTTCGAGTTTTGACTTCCCTTTCTATCTCCATCTTCTTTCTTTCTACCAATCTCTCTCTTACTTTATTTTAATTCTTACGTCTCTTCTATACAGTTCCTATGGCCAATCCAAGCGTAGCCTGCTCAGCCGACCCTTTAATTCGCCTCGCATACTCTCCACTTTTAACATTCCTACGTGGCCATTTGCTTCCCAACACACCTCTTGCGCGTTAATAAGTCTTATCTACATTTGATTCTTTCTTAACTCTCTTCTTCTTCTTCGCGTGACTTTCTCTTGAAGTGTATAAAATTCCGTGCGTCTGTTGGACCGACGATCAAGAACGGTTCAGTGTCCTCTGCTTAATTTAAGCGATCAACAGACGGATACGCTTGTAATCAATTAATTGAATAACATAAAAATTATGATTTTAGTAAATTTTCTATTGTTTTCTTAACTTTATTGTTTCATTTTAGAATATTAACGTGTTTGTACGTTTTTTCATGTTGCCGGATTCCGAGTTTTACTTCGAAGTATGCGTGGATGTACATTTCTTACATAATTTTGTCAACATTTTTATATTGCATTCCAGTGATCCGTAGATTTGTGTGTTTTTTCGGAGTTGGAAGTTTGTTTTGCGATATATGAAATAATTTCCATGGATTCATATGAGAATTAACGAACTCGCCTAAGGACTGAAATCCAGTTGACTTTTTAGAATTTGCTATCCGTGAATCACCACTGAGGAGAGATACGTTGTAGCCAAAATGCAAATAAGGTTTTTTTTAACTTTTAATGGCTATTTTAGATACATGGTTCGCAAATTTGATTTTGTCGTCAAATATAATACCGAAGGAGAAAAAACTATTATTGCTGCGTCAACGGAATCGGATACTTCCCGTATTTCCTAGTAAGGTGCTCGAATAATGCTCTAGCTGCGTATTTAATCATGGAAAACTTCCTCGATAAAGATTTAAGTCTTTCTCGCGTTCTCCATTTCACCTTTTCAACATACCATACTTAGAACTTTCAACTCATAAGGTTAGATTCAGTGTCGCGTTTAGGATAACTTCGGATTAAAGAAAATCATCCCATGCTCATTTCAAGAATCTATTTTTCCTTACAAACAACATTTGGGCGGATTAACACAATTAAAGAGTAATTTTACTCAATTTAGATCTCGTTATTTTGAAAGGAGTCGCTCTGGTTCCGTATAGTTTATATCCGACCCTTGATAATAAAAGTTATTAAACATTCATAAAACGACAAAAGGATTCTTTGAAGTTTAAGTAAATTACTTCTTTTTCATGGAATGATAAAAAGATAGCAGCAATAAATGAAATAAATTACCGACTTTTACTATAGTTTAGAATGTTAGCAAAGTTAGTTTACGTATTGCCAATGGCGTTCAACATTTTTTTCACCTGAAAATAATCACTTTTCACAAATCTTCGGGTAGTAATTCATCTTGAGGTGGCAATTTTGGCCGTGCCTTCGCTTCCGGATCCCTTCTAGTACATTCTTCACCCGGGGTCTTGAACGGTGGAGGTGATCTCTACTACCAATAGGAGGAGCTTCATTCCGCGAAGCCTCCGGCTCCAATTATTTTCGCTCTTATTCTCCTCTTTCCAGTCCCTTTCTCTATCTCGCCCTCTACCTCCTCCTTCCAACCAGCGTACGATATAAAACTCCCTCCATCTTCATTCCCCGTGTTCCTCCTTCCCTCTCCCTCCTTCGCTCATTTCCCGTCCCTTCCCAACTCCTCGAAAGCCGTTAAATTTAGTGGTGAGCTGGAAAATAAAAAGAGAGAGAACGTATGTGCGTAAGAGAGAATGTGCGTGAATGAGAGAGAGAGAGATGTGTTACTTTTCTGTTATTTTTTCCTCGTTACTGCTCCACCCAACCCTCCCTCCGTCAGACCTTCTGCTATCTTGTGGACCATGTGGTATACATTTCTCCCGAATAAAGACGATTATCTATCTATCTATCAAAATTGCTCTCTGCCTGCTATTAGGGTCCTTAAAATGTTATATTAAAGCGGTTGATTTAAGGCTTTTTTACTTTTTTACTCTCTCTCCCCTTTCTCTCTCTCATCCTTGACTATCGCTAACTTTTATTAAGTTCAGCCTCTTCGAAGGTTTCTTTTTGTTATTTCGGAAGGACAGCACCCACAAGAGAGTAAGAGTCGACCCTTGTTTCGCTGGTTGTGAATCACGGATCCGTTTGTTCGTTTGTTTGTTACGACCAAGAGCAGGAGAAGATTTCCCTGAATTAACTTAATTTGATGTGTTTTATCGCGCGCATAATTCCATTCAGCTCCCGTGGCCATGCGGACGGTATCATTTTTCTAAAAGAGCATTATGTATTTTTTTTAAGCCTGGGCGATCCCGAGATATCTTTGTTTGGAAAGGTCTGGAAGTTATCGCTGGTGGGCGTAAAAGACTTGCTTACTCGGCCGTAATTTTAACGCGTATCGTATATAAGGCATTTATTTGCTATAGAAATAAACGGAGTGTTTGCATATTTGGAGATGTTGTTTTCTTCCCTTTTGTCTACGAGTTAACAGGCTGTTTGCCGAATTATAAAATCAATCTTAGTCATTTCGCAATCGGATTATTATACACATCTGGGGATATCTTTTTCATGCTTCGAGGGAGAGGTTATAGATGGACATTTTAAATTTCTATAGCTATTCATCATATTTTCATATGAATATAGCTAACAACAAAATAGAAGGATGGAAATATGTTATGGGCTTAAATTTCTGAGTAATTTACGAACGCATTCATGCGATTCACACTATTTGTTAAACATTTTCCATTTACCTATAAAATATTTCATACTTTTATATGGAATGAATTAATGCCTTATTTTGGAAAATATACATTTTATATCCTCTTAGTCATCATGACGAAATTATGAAATATTCTCATTTGTGTAAAAATGACTTTTATTGAGCAACCAACGATATAAAAATGACTTGATGATATATTATGTCTGTCCTAACTTGCATTGACTAAAACATTGTACGAAAACTATTTTTACCCAAGCTGAAAGTTAAATTCAGACTAATGGAGTGAATTTCGAAAAACGTGGATATGCTCTCTACGCGTCGTGTAGATACATCGGATTACACAGATTACAAGCTAGTTTTTTTTTAAAAGTACCATCAAATTTAGCTGTTTCAAAACGAGAGAAAATATAAAACTCGAGATCCTCCCACACTTTATCCCGTTGAAAACCAGAATTTTCGGTAATGACGACATGATGCCGTAAAAAAAAGATTGGGGAACGATCTCCATCTCAATCCTTATCTCCATCCTCGCTCTCCCCTTTCCCTTTTCTCTTTATCCTCTTCCTCGCCAAATTTCAAATCCCCTCCGGTGAGAGTCGCCAATGGAATATCCCATGAAAGGAGCGGTAGGCGTAAAAAAGTGGGGGATTCCTCCAAATGACTGGAAATAATGCGGTCCTCTTAACTTGCGAACCGCACTCTCCTGAAACGCGCTACAAAAAGCATGCAATCTTGCTTTATCCTTCAATATTTTTTGAAAATTCTACCTTAACTTTTCCCCTCTCACTTTCTTCCTTTTCCCCCTTTTACGTTGTAAATTTATAACCTTAGCTTAAATTCGAACGGGTGACGAATACAAAACGAAAGAAATACAGAAAAAAGAGATAAATAGATAGTGTTCTTTATTAGGGCAGCACTTAGACGATGAAGTCTTTCTCCTCACATTTAAGAGAGAGATATAGAGAGGGGAAAGTGAGAGGGAAGGTGGGAAATGGACTAGAATAGAAAACAGATTGAGAGCAGAGCGAGTTGAAATAGCTTAAAACCTACCGGAAGGTAGGAAACTTAGGATAATGGTGATGTTTACTACATAGCAGAATAAAATAAACATAACATCAGGAAAATACCCACACGAGAAGTGGTGGAAAAAGCTGCAAAATTACAATAATATTATTATTTTATTTACGCAAACAGATTTCCCTAACTTTATATTTAATAATAGATTTATGACAAGCACATAAGATAATTCTCTCGGCAAGATTCGAACCCGCGTCCCTCGCATCGGAAGTTAATCACCTTAACCATCCCTTTACTAAGACCGCAAACGAGGTGAAAGCTTATATTATAGATTGACAGACAGACAAATGACTTTATTAAGGGTAAAATTGAGATTACATAGTCCTTTCTTAGATTCAACCCTTTGGTCATAGAATGTTATAGAATGTTATTTACATATCAGTTACACGTTAATTACATATTGATTGCATATTAACTATATATTTGGTTAATAGAACAGAGTATGACCCTAGAATAATGGTAGTTTTGTAAGTCTAAAAATAACTGTATCGGACTTGTCTAAATACAAAAAATGTCCCACTGCGGAAAACACCTACGAAGAGAAGAGAGGTGTAAAAAACCGCAATAAAGCATATGAAAATAAATTTCATACATTGACAAGTATATACAAGCACATTGATGCACATAGCCCTAGCAAAGACATATTTATGTACAAAAATAGCAACAGAAAAATTGTTCGGGCGATAGACTAATCGAAGTATTTAAAATGAATATAATGAATGAAACTTTTTTACTTTATTCATACGTAGTATTGGGGCAAGTATTGTTTTCATGAAAAAAATCGACTTCGAGATTTCAACGGAAATAAGTTTTGAGGTACCCTGATCACGTTGTGACCATTTTCTCGATGATGCATATGTA
This sequence comes from Tanypteryx hageni, assembly GCA_028673005.1. Lineage (NCBI taxonomy): Eukaryota > Metazoa > Arthropoda > Insecta > Odonata > Petaluridae > Tanypteryx > Tanypteryx hageni. The sequence goes on from CM054112.1 coordinate 39,425,020, forward strand.
TGTCTGCATGCGTCCGTGTGTGTGATAGTTTTTTTGTGAGTGCTCTAAATCAAAAACTATTAATCAGGTCAACGCGAAATATTATATTTAACATTTTTATAAAAGTCAGAAGAAACGATTAATTTTTGATAAAAATCGGTCAGTCGGAAGTTGGTGTTTACTCTTGTCACTTCCCCGTTATTTTGAAATATTTCCTTTAATATTTGATAAATGTAAAAATGTGCTGGAATTAAGGTTGTAGGAAATTTAATTTTATACAACCTTTGTTTGAAATATTTCCCCATATAATGCATTGTTTAAGAGATATCTTATGTTTTAAGCTGCCACCACCACGCCACTTACCGACGACTCGTTATCAATTAACGCTTAGTTTTTTGTATAGTGTAAAATTTTCTCGCAGTTTCTTAAAATATTTATTGTTATTTAACCTATTTGGAATTTTTAGAAACATTACAGATATGAAGAAAGTCATGCGGTGGCCACATCAGATTTTTTAATAATGAAGGAGGGAACGTAATGGAAAGAGAAGGAACAATCACGGATAGAAAAATGGGCGACTGAGCCGAGAAAGTGCTTTACCATCGGAGGTATTAGACGAAGACGATGGAAAAATGAAAACGGAACGAAATAGAGAGTAGAGTCGGTAGAGAAAGGGAGGCGGAGACGGAGAAAATGAGAGAACGGGAAAATCCAATGAACGAGTGAATTTAATCTGCTGAAAGACGGGAAGATTAGAGAGAATGAGATAAGAGGGTTGGACAGAAGCAGATGGAGAGAGAGAATCAGCCTTCAGTGGGCGTGACAATGATTCGTCAACGCGCATTCGGGGAAGGATAAAAATAAAATTAAATAAAAAGAGGAAAGGGAAGTGGTTTAGCACATTCCAACTGGAGACCTGTCTGTGGGATACGGGCTCAATAAAACTCTTGAGTACGGGGGGTTTTTCCAACATGGCGAAGGACGTTTTTCTCCCCACACCCACGATGAAATTGGAAGAGACGAGCAGGTTCGCCCTTAACGCCGAGAAATTCAGCCGAATCCAGACGCAATGGGACTCTTCCTTTATCGCGTTGATGGTTTCGCATTATGGGAAAAGAAGGCGTTCGTAGTGGAAGGGTAACCTCCGCCCATTCGAAGCTCACTCGTCTTTCTGAGTCCCTTTAATTTTTCGAACGGAGGATATTAAAAGGAGGAAACGCTCCCACCTCTTTGAGGATAGGTATTGTATTACTCCTTCCTCTTAAAAAGATCTCGAGAGACCATGGGTATAAATTGTCGGAATGATGGAAACGATAGTGGGCAATCGCATTAAGGGATTTAAGTTCTCCGCGCAGTTGGGCGGCAGATTTTCGGCCGAAATGGGCTTTTCAAAAAGAAAAAGAAAACGATTAGGATATCCTAGAATGAAATGCGGTGGGATTTTTTTGCATTTACTCAAGTTACGTTCGATTAGAAAATTTTAGTAGAAAACGGCAGACACGCCTAATTTAGTTAATTTTTATTTAACTTTGGAGGGAATTTGAACGTAATCTAGTTTTTTCCCTGTGATGACTTGTCTAATCATGTGATCCATTTTCCAGTTAATCGTCTAGAAAAGAAGAAAGTAGATTGGACGTCTTATGGGGTTTTGCGAAAATCTATCCCAGAAATTGGATTTTAAAACCCTGCAGCTATTCCTAATTGAGATTTAATAATACCGTAATTCTACGATTATAATGCAATCTTAGGTTTACACGAGTGAAATGTCAAAATTGCCTTATTACCATGTATAATAAGCACCGAAATTTTCAGTAATTAATTAAATTTTTGTTTTAGTGAAGATGACTCCGAAATTTTGGCATACGGTATATACTCGTTTAATTGACTCAATCGCGTAATTTCTTTACCTGAACTGTGAGAGTAAAATAAAAGATAGTTTTTATCTGATATAATTTTTATACGGAAAGAGAAAACTGTATATTTGCCCCATCCTTGTTTTAATTTAAGGAAGTCGCGTTAAAAATAAGCCAATTACGCGAGTTAACACGTTAACGTTAACGCGTGTTCACCAAATTTCAAACGATGTATTAATTATATTATGTACGTATAATGAATAGCAAAAATATAAAACTCTATTCTATAATCCAGCTCTATAAAAATAACTGGATATTAAAGTCAATTCTTATTTTTTTCTTGTGAAACAATTATTTAAAAAGATATTCCATCGAAACGCAACTTAAATAACATTCATAATTCATCAGTAAAATGTGTCCAGAAAAAACTATTATTGGCTACCTGAAAAAATGCGTGTTACTGTGTATAATACGCAACCTAAGTTTTTGGTCAATTTCTCGCGAAAAAATTGTCCTGTAAACGGAAAATTACGGAAATTAAACAAAACTAAAAAATAAAGGAAAATATTTAAAAAAATATACTCCTTAACCTTTTGGTCATTCTTTTCAACATCAATGTATATTTTAAATTCTTTAAGCCTCAGAAAACAAAAAATAAATGTGTATGTATTCCTGTAAAACGCTCCATAACCTTTCAACTACTTCCACACTCTCGAACCCTTTTTTATGAGTGCTAACTTCTATCTCAGGCAATGCACCAATACAATCTTACTATTAATATAATGAAACTAGGAAAAAATCTCTTCAATTTAACCCTCGTATATGGCTGTGATGACGGAGTAGTTCGAAAGCTTTATGGAGAATAACATTCCCAAGGACTGTTTTTAGAGGTAAACCCTTCTTGCATGCAGGTCCAAGCGCAACATGTAGGTCTCCTTCCAGTTTTCGCGGCCCCACTCCATCTGAGAACGGAATAAAAATTGCGTGATAATTATATGAAAGGCGTCGACGCAAGTTCAGCGGTTCCCAATACTATACTCATCAGCAATCCCCTCTTACGGCAGCCGACAGTATTCCGACTCTCCTATTGAGGCTGCCGACCTAGTCGTGACCCGCTTAACACCATTCATCAACCAATGAATACTAAATGTAACACTAATTTCAAAATATTATTAATCTCTTTAATTTTCGCGAAAGTTAATTTTATACTAAATATATCCGTACATAAAATTAAAACTCAAAATAAAAACATTCCTTCATTGCTACTCCATTCGAAAACCTCCCGCGACTCCCAGTTCAGGAATCATTTGTTTATGCGAATAGTTTATGGAGATAACGTTTTATAGCTGAACTTCCCATTTGAGAACAACTTAGCCACAGTACATGAGTCTACCTTTACTAAATGATTGAGGAAACTTTTAATTGTTAGAAAATCAAAGAAGGGGAGGTTTTCAGTATTTTGTTACTGTCACGGGTAAATGATGTTTCTCTCTTTATAATATTTTCTCCCAATATAAGCATTAAACTTTGACCTTTGCTCTGAAAATTGTATTTTAGCATAAAATTGTGTCTACATAACACGTTTGCGTGCATTCCTCTCTATAAATGTATTTGCATTACTTTTCAAAAGTTTTGAGGACAATTTGTATAGGTCACACTTTTTAAAAACTCTGTATATATTCATAGTATAACCTTCAGATTGGATCACAAAAACTTTTTTAAGTTTTCGAAAACACTCAAAAATTAAAAATATCGTACCATCGCAAATAATTGGGAGGGTAACAATGTAGCATTCGGTTTTAGGAATATAGGTACTGCTGGAACAGAAAACATGATAGCTTCCATAATAAGCGTGATGTTGAAAAATGGTACATTATGGACCAATTAAGCTGCGGTTGTCCCTCTGTAGTTAACATATAACAACTTTTAATTGAAAAAATCTCCACTATGACAGCATCACATATCTATATCAGAAATAAATAGTTAAGCATATGTATGTATTGGCGGCTCGTATAGATTTTACGAAGCATTAAGGTGAAATATCTAACGAAGCGATTGCGTCATATTTAAAGGTTTCGTGTTTAGCAAAGAGGTTAACCTTGTTATTTTTGCTTAAATGTCAGATCCATTCGAATGCTTCGCAAAGTGTTTACGCTCCAGCGCCAACGGAGGGCTCTCGTCTTTCGTTTAATTAGCTCGAAACATGAGAATCCCTTTTGTAAACACTTCAGAAAACTGTTTGCTATGATTTAATTACAAAACAAGCCTTCCCTGGCAACCGGCATAATGATGGAAACGGCTCCTAAAACTAATAATGAAGTTCTAAAAATTATAATGTTCAAATTAATATTTTATCGTTAATGTGTCAATTTCAAGGAGCCATTGCTTCGACGATCACCAATTTAAAATGAAATTTTCCCGAAATTCTCACATTTACCTCGGAAACTATTTGCGTACGCTTATGAAAAAAATGTTGTCTTATAAAGACATGAAGCTTGTTCATACAAACGACATTCAACAAACTGAGACATTTTTGGTACTTGCGATGAATCTGCTATTGTACGTTGTGTACACTTAGTAAAGCATAAACAATAAACTCAATCTATTATTTATATTCACGGCATAGAGTCGACTTTACTTTTGTACGTTTTCCTGCATTTACGTGAATTTGCATGTGTGTATATTTGATACATTACAATTTAGAATTTAAAAATACGTATAAATTGAAAGCGTAATGAAGACGCCGTTAAGAAGAATCTTTGTAACTTCAAAAATACTTAGTTCAATATGTATCGTTAGGCGTTATAAACGATCGAGTGCATGCTCATAATTACCATTATAGTAAGTTAGGGAAAATTAAATAAAAATAGAATGAAAGCTCCTGCCAAGTTTTGCCGATATTTAGTTTCTATTGTTTATCAATATATATAGTTAAAATATTTCTCCGAAATTTTCATCTTCACGTTTCTGTAATCTCAATGACATTATATCATATCAATCTTTTTTTAGAAAACATCTTTTTTGGATGATGCCGTTTCTGTGCTCTTTCTCGTGTAGATGCGAGGAGAGACAACGGAGAACTCGTCGGGGTAAGGATTGCTCACTAACATGCCGACTCATCTCTGGAAATCGTCAACAGATGGAAGCGAGGGACTTTTGAAAGAGCGAAAGGAAAACTATATTCTTTTGGCAAAAACAAATTCCCCCTCCTCTCTTATCTGCAAAAAATGCCTCGTCAGCCTTAGAGAAGAATCGAGGTTGTTATTTTTCCCTTTTTTTCATTGTTAACTAATTTTAAAAAAGTAATGTCTTATGAAACTATTTCCCGACGATTAAAGAAGCTAATATCACTTTTTGGTGGATTATATAATTTTATTTGCATGGCTACGAATTGTAAGCCACAAGTTAAAAGTGTAAAACACTGAAAATTGATGCTAAATTTTTAGCCCGAATTTTTAAAGATTTATTCCTTTTTTTTAGAATCAACGATCGGCGGATTACAAATGAGAGCGGCTTCATTGCGGTTGGAATGTTCGTCTGTGTTTCTTGACCATTGTTTTGACTTTTAGTTTTATCCTCATCAATTTTATTCCAACTACATGGTGAGCTAACAAATTTTTATTTTTTTGTATTTCCCTGTTATTTATACTTTGAAATAATGCTTTTTCAATTGTATGCAATAATCATCGAACGACCACGAGACGAAATCTGTTGCAACAAAAACTATTGATTCAATAGCGTAATTCAGCTTCCTTTTTTAAAAAAAATTTATTGGTATATCTCCCGGATAAGTGAAATATCTGTAGGAAGATTTCTGAGTTGGAGCTGTTTCTTGTAACCATCCTCACGTTGAGTGACTCCTATCTAAATCCTCGGTTATGACGGACAAATCACAGCATGCCGAACTAAGTATCTGCGAAACAAATGGAAACAATTATAAGAGGACATTTTATTGCGCTAAAAATAGATAGACATTGCTGAATGAAAAGTAGTACCAGTTGCAAAGTTATACTGGGTAAAGAGTTAAAATTTAGTTTACATAGTCTGGTATTTAAATGGTTAAACGGTTAGTTTCAAAATTATTTGTGAAAAGGAAAAAATTTATATTTCGTTTAAATGGAACGTGCACATCAATGGGTTCAAAGTTAACAACGGCTATCGAAATCATTTTCTTATTATTAAGTTAAAACAATCTAATTAGACTTTCCATCTGACAGATAAGCAGCCAATATAAAACGGAACGATAAAATAACGAAAGCGAAAGATATTTTTCGTATACTTTTTTAACATCTTAGCAGTAACTGTTTTTATAAATATTGTTGGCATATTTTTCTCCATCGTAACAATAAGGAATCATCAGAGATTATGGTACGAATAAAAGCTTCCGCTCACGTAATTGTGCAATTGTCGTCGCCCTGTCCCGGACATCATTCCTTCCACTTCGGTGAGAAATTATTCTGACAATGATAGTTGAAATGACGAAGCATGTCGACAAGAAAGAAAGAATACTCGGAGCATTTCATTCCATTTCTTTCCTCATTCCTCGCATATCCTACGCCGGCAATGCTCGACGACTTCCCATGGGCTCATGCGTCCCCACGCCATAATTTTATTACGAATACTCCCACTTTCCTTCCAAATTCCCTAGAGATTTACTCTTTACCTGAGGAAAAAAAGAAACTTCTTTATATATTCCTAAGACCCTCTTCTTTTTACATCCGACGCACCTACTCCTTGAGTAGTTTCTCATTTCCGAGTGTTCAACGTGATGGAATTTTTTTTTGTCTCAATGCTTACTGACATTAGACTTCTACTTCTGGCATACTGAGGGAAGTAAATTTAATTGAAAATTGTTCTATCTCTATCATAAATCACATTGTACTTAGCATAAGACTGAAAATATGGAAAATTTTGTCGAGAACTCTAATGCCTCCATTTCCAGAAATTAAAATCTCTTTATGAAAAGTGTTATTATCATAAACCTTATAGAAATATTTTCTCTTGTGAGCTGCAGAAATTGCTTTAACACAAGTAAATTTAATTGGCTTTACATTGTTCCGCATTAAAATTTTAAAATTACCCCTAATTAGTTTATCATAAGTAAATTCATTGCAAAAATACTTATCGAAAAAAATGTTTATCTGGGATTCATAGACACAAAGCATAATAATATCATAATCGAATATTTATATATTTGGAGAGAAAGATATCACTCAGCTGTAATTTATAACTTATGGTGTGGAAATTCACAGCAACGTTCTACCCTCAATTAACCATCTAATATATAATTCTACAGGGAACTATCGAGTTTGTCTTATGGCTTTAAAAATTTCAGGAACAAGCAATTCGAAAAATAAATATCTCAGGTTTCCCCAATAGCCACAACAAGGTCAAACAAACCAAATGCGCATTTCAGCTACAAAGCAGCCCTCTTCAGCAGCAATTCACCGAAAATAGATTCTAAAATAACACGTGTGCTAGCATTTCCGTTACTTTTATATGTTTTTATAAAAACTACGAACATGCTAGTTCACGTGATCTTTTAAAATCTACTTTCTATGAATTACCACTAAAGACGGCTGCTTTGTAGAAATACATGCGCATATGGTTTGTTTGATTTTGTGGCTTTTGGAGGAACCTGAGGTACATAAGTATTTTTTCAAGTTGCTTGTTCTTGATTCATTTAATATATCTTTAAAGATTATTATAAAACTCCATAGAGAGATTATATATATATATATATATATATATATATATATAACGTTAATTAACGGTGTTATATGTAGCTCCAATATCTGTGTGGTTTGAAAAGACCGCACAAATTCAGCGTTCCTTTCTTCGGAAGGCACGTTAAGCAGTGGTGCTTTTCGTAATGCCGGCACCGGGTTTCCCTCCTCCCATCTGTGTGAATGTCCAATTGATAACAGTGCAAAATGACCATAGCAGTTGACGCACTTACAAAATCAATTACTACTATGATTAGCTCTAAAATAAATCTTTCCATATGATTCGTTTCCGTCTCTCACCATATCTTGTGTATTTTGCTTTTATATGCGTAATCATTTCTATAGTTGAACTATTCTCGAATTGCCCACAAAATAGTTAAAATTATCTTCAATAATAAATAGGCATGTAGGCGATAAATGCGATTCTTTTCTTTGCTATAGGAGAAAAATTCTTTCAGAATTTAAATAATTCAAATTGACAAACTGGTTAGGTTTCCAATGGAACAATTATTCCTTTCGTTAAATCCGTTCGGTTTCGTTGTTATTCGTATTTAAATCATAAAATTTCATAAAAATGCTCCCTCTCTTTATATGTTATGACCGAGTTTGATTGGATGAGCTCGTTTCTCCTCGTGACCCACATTCGGAATTTCGATGCGTAATGAAAAGGGTTAATCCTAATTCCTGGAAGCGCTACCTCTTCAGCAGCTCTCCCAGCGGGAAGAAGGCGGTAAAAATGTGTGGAGCCAATGGCGAAACCCTTCCAAGGGTAAATAAATCACACGTTTTTAGAGTTTTGCTTTCCCGGCTATATTTTTTCACGGGAAACGGGAATTAGATTTTCAAATATCTCGGAAATAAGAATTATTTCGCATTTTAAATATTTAATGCACCATTTTTCATTTAAACATTATACTTTTTATTGATATAACGGAAATACATAAGTCTTAATAAATCCCAATTACATGTGATACATTGTTTGCGACAAATTGTTAGCAAAATCAATATTCAGAATCACGTTGGCTTGCACAACCGATCTTTCCTCGATATTGACGATGTGGAGATAAGAGACCCCTTAATAATATATCATATATTGCAATTCCCTCAATGTTAAAATTAAGAATATAAAATTTATTAAAGGGTTATAAAAACAATCTAAAATCTATAAAAGCCTTCTTATGCCTCTTTGTGGCTCCCTTTGTCACGCTATAAAAATGAAAATAACTAGATAATGGTCGAGATATTTTTTTAATTTGGCAGGAATGCTTAATTTACATATTTTAAGGTGACGACGAAAAATACTCAAAAAATTCCTGCGTTCGGCTCCATGGAAGACATTTCCAGTTCCCATATAATAACAAATAAACATCGACTATTCGACGTGCGGCTTTAATTCTTTTTGAGATCTAAATTATAAATGTATTAACCTACGATCTTCGATTTAAACCATTTTTTAATTATAATACAGTAAACCCCCACATTTGGGAGGGTTACGTTCCCGTACACTCTTGCGAATGTGGAATTAGCGGATGTTGAGACCTTATCAGATTATTCTCCTTTATCGTGTAGACTAAATCTGAAATTATAAGGAAACGCAACCTGATCCTTAATCTCAAACTGCTAATAACTCAGTTACTAAACAGCATTCACCGAAAAAATATTTAGTATTCATCAGAAATTCTATTGGTACAACATGCATAAAATCAAAAAATCAAAACTAATTTTAATGGTTTAACATTTGGGGCTGAAATTTGGAGGAATACCTAAAAAATCAGATATGAAGGTAATTCTGCAAAAGCTTGACTTAACATAAAATTCAAACAAACATATCCCGGGAATCACTAAAGATTTTCCCGGGAATCGAGAATATGAAATATCGAATAAATTCCTGGGAACCGAGAATGGGAATTCCCGGTTCCAAAACGCTACACGTTTGTAAGTATACGGGTAAATGAGGAAGCAAAACAGTAAGAGACATGGAAAGAATATAATGGGAAAGAAATAAAACGAATAATTGAAAGCGATGCCTACAGAAAATAATAAAAGACATAAGAAAAACGTAAAGGGTTCAGAAATATGAAGGCAATGCAATAAAGAATGAAAGGGAGAATGTTTATTGGTTATTAGCGAAGAGAATTGCAAAATCTTTAGTAAAACTGAGGAGGAGATAGGAAAGGATGAATTAGCAAAATATACCTAAATAAGAGGAAAATATTCGTATGAGAGATTATTATACGAAAAGCGAGGACCCAATGTCGAGATGTATCAATAAATGGTAGTGTAATGTTGTCTTTGTGGTTTTAATGGAATGTGATTCATATAATTGAGTATCCCATAGTGATTATTAAGGCTTTAATTGGTGAAGTCAATTTTGCTTAACGGTTTCAGTAATGCGTAAAGGATATTTCATTTTCGTTGCCAAGTTTTTTGTTTGGTTTTATATACACTAGTTTTTTTCTATCATTTTTCCCTGATTGATTTGATATTCTGTCAATCACATCCATTGTAATAGACTTATCGGGGACTGTTTATACATTATGTTTTCTAATAACGGGAGTATTTTTTTTGTTTTCAAAAATAATTGGGAACAGAATTTAAAAAGAATGATAAATATAAGTTTAAACATTAGAAATGAGGAATATGAACTTTTAAGTCATAAAAAGCATAGAATTTCCAAATCATAAGAGAACTTATGTGGTACCTGCCTTATTTTGTGCTATTTAATACGCCTCGCTAAATAACTAGAGGCATATCCGCGAAAGACTCAACGTTAGCCTCGTTCTTATATTGTAAAAAAGGCCTGAAAAAGATGGCTCGCCGCTCGATACTATATCGAGGATATATAGAGAAGACGGGAAATAAAACTTCTCTAAAAGAAAGGTTGGAAAAAAGGAGACAAAAGAAAACACGGGAAGAAATTCAAATTTCTTTCTGTTTTCCAATTACGTTTAGAAGGCTTACCATCAGAATAATTGGTGCCTCATTACATAATGAGCTATGTCACGTGTAATTCCGTCACTTCATTTCGGCACGCTCAACCACATGCACCGGTAGCGACATAAAATTAAGAGACATTTTTCAGAGGACATTAAGAGAAAGCAAGGGAGGTCTTTTAATTTTAATTTGACACTTAATTCATGCATATCCGTTGTTTTTACGGACTTTTACACTAGTGGAGGCTACGTGCTGCAGCTCTTGGCAGCTGAGTGCGCTGTGCCCGCTACCAAACATGCCCCCGAATTGTTTCTGGTTGAGACTGTGCTTTGAGGAGAGCGTGTAAGTCAGCGCTCCGTCCTTCGGAAGGGATTTTAAGTCCTTGGCCTCCTTGGTAAAGAGTAGGCTAATACCGGCACCGGGTTTCCCTCCTCCCTTGTTTATGTGTTCGGTGTGGAAGGAGATATGTCTATAATAATCCAAGAGGATAATTAGCCAAATAGACGCACACAAACACGATTGAAGAGCTTAGGCGCGTCCAGCCGCATCTTCAAAGGGTGCGAAGAGTGCTTGAGAGCTGAGGCTTGCCTTTTATTGGGGGAAATTCAGCCTGAAATACCTATGGGCGCACGGTACGGCAAATTAGTCCGTCAGGGCGGTGACCGCGATAAAACGAACACCATGTATTAAAATAATCCACGGATGCATTTCACGCTTAAACCAACACATTTATGGAATACATTCAATAATATCACCCGATATCAGATCCATGATGGCCTTTCCGAAGATTTTCCGTTAGTAGGAAAACTCTGCGGTCGACGAGAATGCGTGGGCGGCGAATAAGCGTGACGTGAGAACGACGAGAAAACAACGTAGGAGATCTCTCTTAAAACGATTGGGAATTCTTGCCGGGAAGATTGAAAAGAGGAAGGATACTGTCATTTATAAATCGGTATCAAGAGTTAACGATAAATAATTTCGTTCCGAGATTTATCGGGGTGCCCCGTGGAATTCTAATAGTGGCTTGTAGAGGAAATAACTTTTTCCTCTCAGCGTCTCCAGGTTAAGTAGTATAATAGACATTATTTTTTCCATAAACGCTGTTTTGGAGCTTTTAGAAATGTATCGCAGGGATAAGACTTCTTCTTAAAATGGGAAAAGGGCAGAAGACTTTAATTCCTTCTAAAAATCGGATAGACCGGAATTAATGTGGTCTACGTCCTAGAGCTCCTGCTATGAATTAAGAATTTTCCTCCTAAATTTACTTGTAATTAATAGAAATGAGGTAATTTAAGACTCAATTCATGGAAGAAACAATTTTTAAAAAATCTGTTTAGTGTCTTTCGTGCAATTGCGAATAACCTTTGCTCGGAAAGTTCCTCGTAATCACAAATAGATTAAGTATCAAGAAACATTTTGAAATACGGCGTGGTATTTTCATTACCATGCCTTCACCTGACCTTTGGTTTAAATTTGGAAACAGAAAAACTTAATCATGCATATGTTCTTCTTTCTTCATTTTTGGTTAATTTAAGCAAGGTCACTCAACCTAATATGGCCTATCTAAGTTTTATTAATTTTTTAAGCACCTTTCCCAAATCCTGAAATTAAAACTAGCATAATGTACTCTTAGGAACTTTATTTGAATAAACATAAAAAATGTTACAACAATAATGCTTCAATATGGAATTACTGATTAGAATTTTTGAAAAACCTTGCTGTTAGGCCATATTAGGAACATATGATCTCAATATGGCATATTGGGTTATTGTTCAAAAAATAAGATAACAAGAATCTGAAATATTTATCAAATACTTGTATCGAAATTCTAATGCTTGATTGCTCAAAAATGTTAACAATAAATTGTCGGTAGGCAAAAATAACTAACAAATGAAAGAATAAATGACAAGATTCTAATTTTACCAAGGTCAAAATCTTAAAATTGTACCACCAAAAATTTCGGCACGTAGGGTCAAAACTAAATTCAAATAAAGAAATGAACGATAAATTGAGATTTAAACCATTCAAAAAATTCATTGTCAGTATTTTAGACTCACAAAATGGGCAATATTGCCTACATAGGCCATAATGGGGAGACTTGGACTAGTAAAACATATTCCGTTGGAACCACATGACATCTCAACGAATTGCCAATCCAATCACACCACTAATAGTAGAGATAAATATCTTGTAGAATGCCTAAGATCAAATAAATGTATTAACTTTCACCTGTACAAACAATGACTGCACGTAACCACAAACGCTGGTCTCAAACACAACACTCCATCAAGTTCAGCCAACTGAGCGCGTCCAGTGGAATTCCATATAAACACAGTTATTAGCAGTCTACCGATATACTGTAACCACCATCTATCAATTTTGTCGCGTAGTACCTTCAATACGGCGACTGGGCCATATTGGGGAACAAACCATATTGGGTCGATTTACCTTATATTAACTATGACGCAAGATTATCTGTAAATGTTTTATCGATTTGTAGTAACAATTTACCGAAATATTATTCTTGGATTTTGCGCATACTGCCATAATTAATTTTATTTTCATTAGAGAAAAACACTTGCATAACAGGTTCGACTATATTGGCGTTCAGACTGACTAAAAACCTGATCGATAAACTATTTAAAAGTTAAAAACATTCAGAATTTCTTACTATCTTAGAGTTATTGGTTAAATGAGATTAATTTCATAAATTTATATAACATGCGTTCATAATTAAGATATTATCGACCTTATTAAATAATTGGTACGGTGACCCTTAGAGATTAATGAAAGTACCTTTGTAAACGAAGTTTTGAAAGTTATACGAAAAGTTTTTTAAAATGAGTTATTTGTTGGTTTTCTTGCTAATCTCACACACAATGATGTGTCGCGAAGAGCTGGGAGGTGTGTCGCCGGAAATGTTAATAACGGCCATATGAAACAAAGTAATTTTTGTTAAGGAGAGTTTTCGTCTTTCTCATTCGTAATGTTTTTCAACAATAAAAACAATACTTTTTCTTAAACTCTTTATTGTTACACACCACTACTTTTTTAGTTGGACGGATTGTAGTGTTAAGTGTGTCGCGAAGGAAAAAAGGTTGAGAACCGCTGCTCTAGCCACTTCACTACCACAAAAATTATGTTATGATGGACGAGTGACTCCCGGGATAAGGAGTCCCCCCTCTACCAAATGCCAACGGCCTATTTAGGGGCGGATGAGAAGGTGGAGGGGTAGGGCACCCTCTTGCCCTTGGGGTGGGAAACTGCCCCTAAAGGCGGAGGAACTATTTTGATAGTCAACGGCATAGGATGGAGAAGGCAACAGGAAACCACTCCATTAAAGATCCTATTGGATATCCCGAGGGTAGCAACCATGGAAGGTTTTAGAAAGGAATTTGTTACTGATCATGGTATTCGGAACCCAAGATCCGGCAGGGGATGTAGCAGGGCTTCCCAGATCGTTATCCAACGAAATCCCTGTCAAAACGTCAAAATAGGTACTTGGAACGTCAGAACATTACTAAAAATAGGTAAATTAGAAGAAATAAAGAAAGAAATGGAGAAAAATGAGATTGATATCTTAGGTTTATGTGAAACAAGGTGGCAAGAGAAAGGAGATTTTTACAGTGATCAATTTAGAATAATTCATAGTGGAGGTGAAAAGAGAGGAAGGAATGGAATAGCAGTCATTATTAGTAAGAAATGGGCAAACAGTGTTTGCAATACATATCACATAAATGATAGGTTGTTGATGGTAAGAATGAGCACCATGCCAACGGATACAGTGATAATACAAGCGTATTTCCCAACAAGTAGTGCAGAAAAAGGAGAAGTAGAAAAGGTGTATGAAGAAATAGAAGAACTTATAAAGATGACAAAAGATAAAGATAATGTAATAATAATGGGAGACTTTAATGCTGTGATTGGATCTAGTCGAAATAGTAGAATGGTAGGAAAATTTGGTTTAGGTGAAACAAATGAAAGGGGAGAAAGATTAATTGAGTTTTGTGAACAGAATGAGATGATGGTATCAAACACTTTCTTTGAAGTTCCCAAAAGAATAAGATACACATGGGAGGCGCCAGACAGAAGAAGGTTTCAAATAGATTATATTTTAGTAAAAAGAAGATATAAGAACCAGGTAAAATCGTGTTATAGTTACCCAGGTCCAGATGTAGACAGTGACCACAAGCTAGTCATGGCAAAATGCAATATTAGGTTTAAGAAAATAAAGAGAACAGTTAAAAAGAACTGGCATCTACAGGGACTGAAAGAGTTACCAACGGCTAAGAATTACCAAGAAAAAACAAATGAGTTGATGAGAAATTATGAAGGACAACTTAGTTGGGAGGAATTTAAAAAAGGGGTTATTAAAGCTACAGAGGAAGTTATTGGAAAGAGAAAATTGGAGCCTAGAAAACCTTGAATGACTGAGGAGATACTGATTTTAATTGAAGAAAGGAACAAGTTGAGGAAGAATGGAAATGATGAAAGTTATAAAAAAGTTAAGAATGAGATTATTAACAAATGCAGAGAAGAAAAAGAGAGATGGACCAAAGAGATAGTGAAGGAAATTGAGGAAGATACAAAGGGAGGAAGGCAAGACAAAGCATACTTCAAAATTAAAACTCTCCAGTACAAACCAAGAACTAAATCGGCAACAGTTAAGGATAAGGAAGGAAATATGTTATGGGAAAATGAAAAATTATGTGCTCGGTGGAAAGAATACATAGAAGAATTATATAGTGGAAGAGATGGATGTAGATTTATTGAAAATGAAGAGGAAATAAGAAATGACGAGCTAGGCCCAACAATAACCAAAGAAGAGTTTTATAAAGCTATTAATAATCTTAATTCAGGCAAGGCAACAGGTGTTGATGGTATACCTGCAGAACTTTTGAAGAACTTAGGGGAGGAAGCAAAAGAACATTTCTTTAAAATTATAAAAGATTGTTACGAAAAAGGAAAATTACCTGATGACTTTATAAAAAGTAAAACTATAAGTTTACCAAAGAAGGGGAATGCAGTGGAGTGTAGTAACTACAGAACAATTTCACTACTTTCGCACGCCTCAAAAGTTTTAATTTATATCGTGAAAAACAGAATAAAAAGGAAAATAGAACATTATATTAGTGAAGATCAATTTGGATTTAGAAGTGGGAGAGGAACGAGAGAAGCTATATTAGCCCTCAGGGTGATAATGGAAAGATGTTTAGAAATGAACAGGACATTATATTTAACGTTTATTGATTTGGAGAAGGCCTTTGATACAGTTAATTGGGAACTGTTGTTTAAGACTATGAAAAAAATAGGTATTGATTGGAGGGACAGAAGATTAATTTTTAAGCTTTATCAAAATCAAACTACAAGAATAAATATAAATGGATTAGAGAGTGAAGCAAAGATAAGGAAAGGAGTAAGACAAGGATGTCCGCTATCTCCATATTTGTTTAATATGTTCATTGAAGAAAGTATAGAAGTTATGAAGGAAAAGACAAAAGGCATAAAAATAAATGGAGTTAGAATACACTGCATTAGATTTGCAGATGACATTGTAATATTCAGCGATTCAAAAAGAGAAATGAATAAAATGCTGAAAGTATTATCGGACACGTTAAAACAGTGGGAATTAAAGATAAATATCAAGAAAACCAAATTGATGGTTATAGGCAAAAGTAATGCAGGGACAATATCAAAGATCAAAATAGACAATCAGGAAATTGAGCAGGTGAAGCAGTTTTGCTACCTAGGTAGTACAATTACTGAAGATAATAGATGCGTACAGGAAGTGAAAAGAAGAATAGCACTTGCAAAGCAAGCTTTTCAATGCAAAAGGAACCTACTGACAAGCAGTCATATGAATTTGGAAGTAAGGAAATCCTTTGCAAAAGCTTTTGTCTGGAGTACCTTACTTTATGGTAGTGAAAGTTGGACGTTAGGAAAGAGGGAGAGGTCCCGTCTGGAAGCGACAGAAATGTGGATATGGAGAAGATTGATAAAGACAAGTTGGACAGAGAGAAAGACAAACCTTGAAGTTTTGGAAGAAGTAAAAGAAGAAAGGAAACTGATCAGAGGAATGGAAGAAAGGAAGGCAAAATTTTTAGGCCATGTGATTAGACATAATGGATTAATTGTGAACATCTTGGAGGGGAAACTTTTAGGGAAGAAAGGAAGAGGCAGACCAAGAAAGAAATACCTAGATGACGTGGAGTCAGTGATGGGAGTTGAGAAATACGAGATGTTGAAGAGAATGACAGAGGACAGGAGTTCATGGTTGCAGCGACAAGGCTTAGCCTTTAGATGAAGAAGAAGAGGACGTGCCTTAATGATTAACAAGAAAATTTCGATTCTTAATTTATTGTTAGTGACGGTCTAATTCAGGCTTGTCAAACTAAAGACCCATGTGCCACATGCGGCCCTTTCTTTGCCTTATTTGGCCTGAAGGCGGATTTTCTCTCAGCTAAATCGTCCGAGATTTTATTTAAACACCGCGTTTACCTGAATCCAAGACGAGGTTTTTTCCAAATTTCAGTTTGCGGAAATCGAGGGTCGTCTTAAATTTGAGTACAAGTCGTATACCGTCAAAACATTGCGGTCAATTCCACGCGTGTCAATTCATCACATTCGTCGCGCATTATTAAATCACACGACAAACTCGCAATTCATGCAAAACATAGGTTCAATCTTATAGAACAGGAGATCCCAACCCACGGTCCCCGAGAGCACACTATGCGGCCCGCAAAGCTATGGTGAATAGGTGATTGGTAAAATTAGATATAGACAATTTTATATTTTTTGTTATAATTATTATATCAAAACATTTTCTGGTGGAGCTTTAACAGTAGTAATTTATTTAGACTTGATTTTCGCTAATATGAGAGCACAGAATTCCTTGGTAACTTCTAATTTAAACACTCATCCGGCTCACCGAAGCTCTCTTGACTTCCAATGCAGCCCTCCGAAGCATTCACAACTACGAATGCGGCCTGCTATGTAAAAAGGTTGGGCACCACTGTTATAGCTAAAGTCAATTTTTTTTCTACTCTGGCTTTCATTAAACAACAATAATCCTAATGTGACCCTGATGTCTCTACGAGTTTGACATGCTTGGCCTAATTCCATGAAAAACTAATCATTTCTTTGCGTTTATTAAGAGGAGCCTTTTTCATAACATGATATTTTCTTTGATTCAAAATCCTGATTTTTTTAAACGGTGTTAGAATGAATGTTTTAAATTTCTTTTCGTATTTATTTAATTTGGGAGATTTTTGAAAGAATGAAATAGTCTCCTTTATAAATATGAGATCTTCAATCCATCATGTTGAATTTGACACCACAAAACTCTTCTCAACTAAAAATTTCTCCACTTGACTTAATTTTCATCCGCTCCAAATGTTAAAACGGCATGATATGTCCCAATGAAGGAGGTTTCGAGGAAACGCACACCTCTGCAACTACCGTGGAATATGGCTCCTCCGTCTTCGGAATCTTCGTCAGTTGAACATCAATCTTCCAGAAAAAAAAACAAAACAATAACAGCGAAGGGTTTTACAAAGATAAGCAGGTGCAATGTGGGCTGGGAGTGGAACGGCAATGAATGCGTTCGCCTGGTGTGCAAAATGAGCCGCCATTTCTCTCTTGCACTTTACTGAAATAAGCTTTCCCCTCCCTTATCACCTCCTTCAAACAGGCGCGTTCGCCGGACGAAACGGATGCCTTCGGGCAATTCAGTTATTATAATTCCCTACGTAATTGTTGATTAGAGGCTTGGTTCTTATGGCTACTAACTAAAGGTATAAACCACTCCTTCAGCCATAAAATTTATTGGAAGGGCCAATGCATTTCACCCACTATGTGGTCATCCTCAGGGCGAACCTGCTTCGACAGTGACACGAGGCCGACTGTCACTGTCGAAGCAGGTTAGCCCTGAGGATGCCCACATAGTGGGTGAAATGCATTGGCCCTTCCAATAAATTTTATGGCTGAAGGAGTGGTTTATACCTTTCCCTACGTAAGTTTCGTGCTACCGTATAAAATTAATAGGCGTCATTATTACACTGCCCCTGTTTACATGCATTGTGTTACTCAAATTGCAAAACGCGGATCCTGTTTCGTTGCTCACTGAATGATAAATGGGAAAATCTCGAGATTGCGACGGAAGTACTTTTTCTTCTCCTCCTGCCCATAGTCAATCCTTCTCAGTCACGCCGCAGTCCTTCCTTTACTTCTCTAGGTTATATTTTGGGACTGATATTACATAATTTGTTGCTGAATTTCTATTTCATATAAGTAAACTAGTTCCTCGTAACATGGAAAACTTAATTAGTAATCTCAAAAGAGAAAATGTATATCATCAATGTGCATGAGGTGAAAATGATGAGGTGTTTTATTATAGCATTGTGAACGTATATTCTCTAACCGTACGATTGTATCATTGGTTTGTCGCAGTTCCTAAAAGTAAAAGGCGAAACCTTTTTCCTCAGGCACAAGGAATGAGCAATACTCCATGAATTTCCAATAAATTAAATTTAAATGTTCTGCGTGGCAATTTCCACAAGCGACGGAGTTCCTTAGTTGAATACTAACTATAAATGACTGTGTTTTCACAAGCCCAAACCAAACTTGGTGTTGTTTATTTGTTTGCTACTATTTCATAAATAACAGTTAACAAGCCTATCCAGTGATTAACACACATCAACTATGACAGAGACGAGTCCATTCAACTTTGTCCTACTCGATATTTGAACCCATTAAGAGCCGGACACGCCAACTAAATTTGTAAATAATTCTTATCTAAATGTTTCTATGAGACATTTAGATGCATAACATCCTAGTAGTGCATTCTCGATAGCCTTATCAAGAAAAAGAATTTATCAAAAATTACAGATTGATGGATTTTTACAGAGAAAATACCTGAATTTGTTTTCCGAATTTGATTCGGGTATCGGAAATTTGGATAATCGAAGTTTCGATAATCGGATCTTTACTATTACCATTACTTTCGGCCCTTCCGCAAAAACAATTTTTGGGCCCCTTTATAATTCGTTGTTTAATGCCATATGTAGACAAAGACGGACCTACCGGGACCTCTAAATCAGTCGTGCTCCCCGAGGTCGCAGACTCGGCGATATTATAGGTCCGCTACTGTCTCTACTGAGCGTCCAAAAGTTCATATAAATACCAACATCTTCCTTTAAAAAGACTTTTATTTCACAGATTTCAATAAGAATTTAAACTTGGGAAAGTGTAAACTTGAATCGGTGTATATTTTTATTGTCTTTCCGCATTTCCTTTGAAAAATAAACCATATATAGATTATTTAAATTCAAAATAATTTATTATTAGCTCTAGCCATGATTTGTTCTTATCTTACTCAATATTTGCATAATTTACGTAATACCTAGTTAACAAAATTCGTATCAAATCGGGAATATTTACTAAAAATGTTTTTTGAAAATGTACATTTTATCTATTTTAAACGATATTAAATTGTCCTTTTCTTTTAGAACGAGCTCGGATTCTTCAAAGTTTTAAAAAAAATCTCGGTTTCGACCGCAGCATTCGGGTTGCTCAACAAGATCTGCATACGCGAAGAATTTCGAGAGGAGTAAAACGCGTTGAAAAGGTCTGAGCAGGTAAACAGCGGTTTCATTGCTTCCTGCATTTATAAACCCTTGCGCCATATTGCTCTCAAACTGAGGCGTCGCTGCAGAAACGACCTCCCACATGGATCCAAGCCTTGAAACCGTAAAAAGCCTCTCACTCTTTCCCTCCCTCTCATCTCACTCCTCTCTCTCCTCCCTCACTTTGTCTCTCTTTTTCTTGCTGGAATATGCATTAAATTTTAGCTAAATAAATTCACAGTCCTCTCACTTCCAACAGAGGACATGTTCCAAAATTTTTGTTGACGAGATGTACATTTTTGGTATTACGTCAGGAAAAACTTTTTCCAAACGCTCAGAAAGTAAAGGATCGTTTCAAAGGGATGATTCGCGTCTTCCTTCCTTTTCATGCGAAGCAGTAAAGCAGTTCTTACGGAACCGCGGTCACACTACATTGGGTGACTCTCAAACGGGATCATGAAAAAAAACCAGCAGACTAAAGTAAACAGGGTATTGCAAACGAGTGAGAAATTTCGACAAAAATGGACCTAGGGTTAGCATTTTATGCCGTTTTTATCTAACCACGATTATTAAAGGTATTTTTCCATTCGCTCTAAATAAAAATTTCGTTGTGTAGCTGTGGGAGTTAGTTATAATTATTATAGGAGACTAATTTTAAATTTATCGTTATGAACGTTTGTTAGAGCAGCAATATGATATGATTCCATGACGAATTTAGTTTGTGTTCATTTAAATCCCAATCCCAACGCCAATACAAGACTAACGATACCCTCGATAGTCAATAGTTGGTAGCAGGTTCCGTATGCCAAACCCTTTTAAATTCCAAAGCAAGAAATGTTAGCTGTAATAGTTTTATGTATCCGTCATTTTCTGTTTATTTTTCTTCAAGATTCGTTACAGTTTAGAATATGAAGAGTTAGTTATTACCTCCCATGGCTTTCAGTAGCCTTTATTGAAATAATCTCGATTTATAGGAAAGGTGAAGTTTCCTTTAATTTATTTGGGAAATAAAATTTTTCTCATATCCAGATGATGAATTAGCATGATTTTCGAGACTAACAAGTAGCTTTAACGTTCCATAAAGTAACATCGGAAATGATGTAAGGGATTTGTAAGCAAGTAATACTTTCGGGAATAAAGACATTACAGGTATTCATTCATGTCACAGCTCCGACATACCTTTGAGATAAATGAATTGATATTTGTTAAACCTGAACACATAACTGCAAAAATTGCTTTAAACCAGCGAGTTACTCTCAGTCTATTTGCTTTGAGCAAAGAACATTCCGCTTTGAAGCATGGGAAGAAATTCAGTTTTTTTACTCATTTAAATTTTTGCAACGGCAGCATCAGGCATATATCCCAGTAACAATGCTAAAGGAGGGAGAAAATATCTAATTTTTCCATTACGCGGCAGGCGTGTTTTACCACTGGATGTTATCTTCTCTTTTTTGTTCCTTTCTTCCCTTCTCTTCCCATCATTCGGCAAAATAGCGTGGCAACAACAGAAGGGACACTTCCGTTCTCTCTATGGCATCAGGTGGCGGCACATGAAAATATTCCACTACTCCCGGAGAGAAAAGAGAGAAATGTTCTCGCGTCATGTGGCTCCTTTTTGCAAGTTCCCACAACGAATCTCGAACCAGACTCACAGTCCGTCACAGGACTTTTTTGCTTAATCCTAACATGTTGTATCACCTATTAATAATATAAAAAGGCGATCACTATTAATTTTTGATGTCGAACTAAATATAATGCCTTTCATGCGATTTTTCTCGATTAAAAATGTATTTAAATCCATCGTTCCGAATAAATAAAACGCTGAAAATAATTTCTCCCTTGTCCTACATTAGTTTAAGAACAGGAATTTTCAACTTTTTTTCTGACGTACCCATTGGAGTATCTTTTTAATTGTCGCGTACCCGTTGGTATATGTTAAAGCAATAACAAAATTAGTAACGCATATATTACGATAACATTAAGAATCACCGTTTTGGCTATTTTTCTGTTTTATAACTTTGTTTATAGTCGTAGCATCCCAACTTTTGATTCAGAAGTCATCTATGAAAGTCGAAGTAAGTAGAAATATTATAATATTTTACTCTTTCGCGCACCCGTTCAAAACTTTTGACGTGCCCATATGAGTACACGTATCCTCTGTTGAAAACCTCTGCTTTAGAGGTTTTGCACAGTAAACGTCCGGATAACTATCGCGCCATACCGAAACGCGCTGCACGATGCGAATAACATATGGGAAAATAGGGTTATGTTCCTAGACTCTAGTAAAGTATAAAATTTTTATATGTACACGTACGTAAAAAAACGTATTCTATCACTGAATACAACTATTTTTCCACGCTTCAAGGCACCTGTGACTTTGAGATTGTGCAGAAAATAGAAACTCTGGGTTAAGTTGGGAGGTTGTTTCATTTTTAGATGTTCGTTGAGAGGCGCGAATTTTTAAATGCCACGAAATTTTAGGAGTGTTTTCCATTCCGTTACATGAAATTGGACCTTATTACAAGAAAATCAGCATCAAAATTAAAATCCACCCCGCGGTAGAAACGCTCTATACAATTGAAAAATTTTGCTGCGTGAATAAATTTAAATTAGGGGAAATCACGTGCAATATATTATTTATGCTCATTAATACCTGTTGAAAGGTTTTGAGAATAAGGTTTTAAAAAGAAAAAGGTATAAAACCTCAAGATAATCAATAAAATTTTCATTTATGCTAAGTTCCTGCAGAAATAACAAACATTATCTCACTTCGTCGTAATATAACTCTTCCGAAACTCGACGTATTTATTATCCTCAACTAAAAATAATGAGATCTAACGACTTAATTCTCGTCGTCTTTGCCGAAAAATCGTAAATATCATTTAGAAGACCGCAGCTTTTCATCAACGCCCACCCCTTCTTCCCTTATTACCTCGTAGGTTTTTGCGAGCGAAGATAATTAGTCTTTTTTTCGCGGCATAAACCGTCCATTCGTCTTTTTCCTGGTGAAAATAAATCAACACCTCTCCTTGTTATGAAGAATCAAGCTAAATGGGAGACAATTCATTTATTATTCCATGAATAAATCTTATTCGCGTCTTCCGAGGAGCCACCCATTAATATCTCCATGGAAACCGCAAAATTTTTGGTCCTAGATCCACGCGCATCCTTTATGTCGCGTTGGTGAATAATTTATCGTTTCAAAAGAAATGATTATGTATTTTTAACTAAAATATTTATTGTCTGTTCCGCTAAAGGTTTCCAAGGAAACGATCTGTTTCGAAACTTCTTTATAATCGGTGGGGAATATTTGTTTGCACGCACAATTTTTCCAACGTTTCCTACGCATAGACATTTTCCAACGTTCATCTTTAATTTAATCTCAAATTTGTGATCTCTTTTACTAATAAAATCAGATAAATTAATTTATCTTCGTGGATCATTCATGTCCTGGCCCTCTGTCCTCGATTGGCATATCCCATCTAATCCGTTTATTTTTCTTCTTTTTAATACTCCCAAACTAATATATTGCGACATCTCGGTTACACTACCCTCCTCGCTGTTTCCCTAGGACGGGATTCAAACCTGGTGCTCGCGAGCACCGCTGTGCTCTTCGGTAGTTTGGTTTTGCACTTCTGCATTGCTTAAATCGCGTTACTAACTTTTTTAATTTAACTTAATCATTCTTTCTTTATAAACGAATCTAAGAACACTACTAATAATATTGACTTTGTTTTGATTTTAGTATTGATGATCATTATTATTTTTCACAAAAGTATACTGGTGCTCGCTTGATATATCAGAATGCAACTTAGTGCTCGCCACATGGAAACCCTTGCCCTATGACATGCCTAGCAGCCATTATCTGAACCAATTCCATTTTATTAATTACTTATGATCCAAGCTGGTTTAATACTTATTTCTAGAATTCATTTATGTGCTTGCTCTTTTTCAGTATTGGTAATCTCCTTAAGGCTCCTCATTTCATTCTTTTTATATTCTAACAATAGTTATTTTAAGAGTTCAGCTGCGATTTGAGTGCTCGTTTTCAGTGAAATAATAGTAGGTTGTAACTTTCAGAAAAACAGTAAAATTATACCAGAAGAAATCCAAATAATATTTGGAGGTATTAAAAGCAAGGTTGCTAGTTCAGCGAAAAGTCAAAAAAGATTAAAGAGTATGAGATTATGAATCTTTCGAAAGCATTACGTAGTTTCCTAAGCCCTTCTATCTATCAATGGATTTGTTTGAGCTGTATAAGGATCAAAATCCTTACGGATTCGAATAAAGTGTAATTAGATCGCGATTTCATGGACATTTTCTAATGAGGCACTTCTGCATCTAGTTCTCAAAAGAGTTAAAGGGGAGCATTATCATTGCAAGTAAGGAAAATAGCATCGCTAGCATATTTTATGGTGCGAATAAGTGATTTTTTGGGCTTTGATGACCGAAAGGAAAGCTTAATCGGCATGACGTCTTGCGTACACTGTCACTTATATTTTCCTGATTTTTGTAAGCTTTCATTGAAAATGGAAGAACGTTCTCACGTATTTTGTGAATAATTCGAGCGTAAAAAAAAACATTTACAAGGCCACAATTTAATTTAGAAAACTCACTACCCGGGTTTCGACGCTTAGTATCATGATAATGCCAAGCATCGAAACCCGTGTCGTGAATTTACTAAATTAAAGTTGTGGTATCGTAAAAGTTATTTTTGTCGTGTTTTGGAATACCACCATGTGAAGGCCCATATAGTGAAGTTTGAATTCGAGCGTAATTGTATATCCTTTCCGTGAGAAGAGCATGTTACTTGTTCGAAAGAAGTTGAAGGTATAATTGATGAAGTATTTGCTTCTGTTCCTCCTCAAAACTGTTTTACTTTGCCAACGGAATATGAAAATAATGAATAGAAATTAAATTTTTACAGGATTAGTTTAATAATTTCAATTAAAAATTAAATTTATGAACAT
Organism: Tanypteryx hageni; assembly: GCA_028673005.1. Lineage (NCBI taxonomy): Eukaryota > Metazoa > Arthropoda > Insecta > Odonata > Petaluridae > Tanypteryx > Tanypteryx hageni. Next base: position 39,450,105 of record CM054112.1, read on the forward strand.
TTATTTTATATTTATGTACACCACGAATACATGTCTATTCCGAAAAGACTTCAGAGAAGATAGAATATTAAAATTTCGCATCTATAAAAGATAAATTGTGATCAAGGTATATAATATCTATTCAGCATTGAATTACTTCATACATACACACACACTCATATATATATATTGTTTGGTCTGATGAAGCAACATTTAAACCCAATGGTACAGTTAACCGTCATAACTGCGTATACTGGTCATTAGAAAATCTACAAATTCATTTAGAAAAGGCAGTGAATTTACCAGGTCTTACAATTTGGTGTGGTGTGTCGTCCAGGGGTATTGTAGGGCCATACATTTTCGAGGGGACTGTTACTGGTACTCAGTACCTTAATCTGCTTAAAGTATCCATTATGCCCAAAATTCAACAGCTTTGTGAAGGAGAGGAATTTTTTTCCACAAGATGGGGCACCTCCACATTACCATCGTGATGTTAGGTTCTTTCTTGATAACGATTTCTCAGACCGGTGGTTAGGTTGGAGAGGAAGTGTTGAGTACCCACCACCTTCACCTGATTTAACTCCACTCGACTTTTACTTGTGGGGTTACCTGAAGGATAGACTGTACTCAATGAAACCAGCAATGCTTCAGGAACTCAAGCAAAAAATTGAACAGTCATGTGCAACCATCCCAGCGGATATCTTGGTGGACGTTTGTCAGTCGGTAGCTACTCGTTGCCAACAATGCATTGAAGCTAATGGAGATCATTTTGAACATCTGCGATAATTAAACTTTTAATAAAAGCTTATTGCTTCGCACACACAAAGTATTGTTCTTTTTTGAATTTTCAAAGGATTATATTTTCAGCATTAATGTGTATACATCTTTTTGGGACACCCTGTGTATATATATATATATATATATATATATATATATATATATATATATAATATAGTCTTTCGCCTGTGCTGACGAAGGGATCACCCTCGAAAGCTTCCGTATTTTGGTGTTTTACGTGTGTCACTTCGACACCCCAGCAGCTTGCCCACTTGAAGTCATCTTATTGGCGAGTGCTCACTGGGCTTTCTTATTCCAACAACTTGTTGCCATCCATTTATCCCATTTACCTATCCTCTTCCGTAAGCATTTATATATATTTATATATTTATTTATTTATGAGAGAGAGTATAGTTTTAAGAAATGCTACGAAGTAAATAGCACAAATCTAAAGTGAAATTTAACCGGCAATATGGTGCGTGCCGTTAGGAAAGAAAGAGGCAAATGGCACCAAAGATTCCCCACTTCCTTTCATTTGGACGAGTCTCTGGGCATAAATGCCGAGCTTATTGTAAGGAACCGTACCATAATAATGAAAAACGTTCGAAAACCTAGGCTTATTGCAATGGCGACTGCTGTGGGTCTCCCGGCTCCTTCAAAGCCACAGATGAGGGAATTAATGCCCCGAGCCCAATTGGCCTACAGCGCAGAGCGTTTTTCCTTTCTTGATTCTTTTTAATTGCTCCAAAGATCCGGCGCAAAATTTTATTAAAAGAAGAATACGCAGCCGATTAATTGGAACGATTAATGATTTTTTGGATGAATATTACATGAACCATGAGTTTGTTAATATATTTAAGTTTCTCAAAAACATGTCCGAGAAGTTTTAAATGGAAAATGTTATTTTAAAACTCAGCAGAAAGAATGAATAGTAATAATTGCGAAGGAATCGATAAAATATTAAGCTTTAAAAGTCAAGCTAAAAGGAAAATTAAGGGATAAAAACTACTCGAGTAATGGAAATCTGGGTAAAATCTGCATGAAATGTAATGGAAGTTTGTGAATAAATATGTATATTGGAGCTTTATAGTATATGAAATCATATACATACCAAAGAGATGAAAATAATTAAAGCTTAATGGTTGAAGGGATTATGCTGGGATAGCGAGAAGTAGCTCGTCGTCAACAAGGGAAAGAGAAAATACTGAAAGGGTATATATAAGGAAATGTAAAAACAATCCTTGGCTTGAATAGGCCAATTTCCTAAGAAATTACTTCGAGATTCTGAAAGAGAGAGAATCCAAAATGTTATAAGAATTCGTTTGGTGGAGTTGGATTGAAAAGTTAAGAGAATTATACCATTCAGATAATTCTTAAGCCCCTTTAAGTATGAACGCTCTCAAGATTTCGTTTTTTGATAGATATTACTTCAACTTGATTTGCAAATTTTTCATAGAGGCATTACTAAACAGTATTTTGGCAAAATATAAGGCTTTGAATTTCTTGGTATGACCGATAGTCAGTCATGCCGTGACTAGTCCCGCTTTTTTTCGGTAAACCATGGTAAAAAATTTAATTGTGCTAGCCAGTTTCAGATATCTTAGAAAAGTTTAGGGATGCTAACTATTTATTTATTTAAACTTTATAAATCGGTATTGAAATGCATTTTTGGCCAAACCGTCTAAAATTTCAATATCTTTTCTCCTTTAATGAAAACGCCGTCACATAATCATACTTGATCATTACAATTTAAATTGAGCAACATAAGTATAACGAGATCCTGTTTCCCCAAAAATGAAATATAAATGCAAAATCAACAACGATTTCAATCGCCAAATAAGTTAAATGCAGAAAAGCTCGATGATTCTTTTTTTATTACCAGCGCTCAGTTGAAGAAGGATGGATGCCAGGTCGTTAAACGTTAATCTCTCCCGCCCTTGTAAATAATGACGGGAGAGGTTCCTACAGTGGTTCGTAACTGCATCGCATCGTTAAAAGGGTAAAACAAAACGAAAATCTACTACCACAATTCCGGGCGCCATTGCCAAGTAAGATAAATCTTTGTTCTCTTTCTCTCTGCCTATTTCTGTGCCAACCCTTAGCCCTTCCTCTCTTACTTTATAAAAAAGGACCCTTTTACGCTAAATCCTATATTGAGCAGCACACCTCAGGCATTCACCTTTTCGAAACAATGGGACGTCGGTCGGGAAGCGCAGGGTTAAAGAGCTCGAGCTTTCGTCTCCGGAGCCGTGGTAACAACTGCACGAGTGCGCTTTGTTGCCAGGTGATGCAGAGAGGGTCAGAAGAGAAAGGGAGGATCCGCGTGAAGAGGGAGAGAGAGAGAGAGTAAAAGTGGAGTGAAGTGAGATGTCTCCTGAGGGGGAGGAGGAGAGAACGAGGTAATTGGAGAGGAAAGATGAAAGGGTTTTCCCCGTTCTGGGTTAAACGAAGGGAAATTTTCCGCCAAGTTAAGGGTATCCCTTTTATGAACGGGTACTTTGTTTTGCGTGCGGCGCGTTCTTACGTCGCCGTCTATTTCGGTGGGTTTTAATTCAACTCGCTAAGTAGTAACGACCTCTCTTTATCTAGAGTTGTGCGGCAGATGTACGTCTTGTGCAGCTATGTAAATCTGCCGTGCGGCTTTGTGAGGGATTTTCGCGGTCCTTGATCACGGTTGAAAACACAATTGAGAAATAAAATTAATTCGCCCGCAAACGTTGGATTTTCTAGAACCGTTTCCAAACATTTAAGGGTCTAAATATTCTATGCTTCTACTCGCGTGAATGAGATTTCAAGGCGGAGTTTCGATGTGGGATACGTCGTGTAAACAATTTTCCCAAAAAGTATATTTTTGTAATTTCGAAAAGAAAAACCACCTTTAATTCTTCCCGAATCATAGGATCTCGTCTTGAATTAAAAGCTTGCAATATGTAATGTAATATACGTGTCATCTTCCCTTTGATGGAACAGTTTTAAGTATCCATTTATTACATAGATTACTTCGGTGATCGCCAACTTGATGTCCGTTGTTCCCAAGACGCGTGCGGGTAGGTTTTTAGGTTTTTTTAATTTTTTCGCGTAATTTTTTAAATATTTACTATCTCAAAAAATATATTTTTACTGAAATCTGTGTTTACCTTCTTATCTGTGCTCAAGTTTTTTTGCAGGTGCATGGAGGTCGTAATTTTGAAGACTCAGGGTTGGGTCCTCTTTCGTATTACACTAATTGTAAGCTATTTTATCCGTCAGTGTATTAGAACTTCTTTGAGTAATTTTCCACCGATTAAAGATTGTATATCCGTGCTTTACATTCTATAGCGCAATTTACCTCTTAATCCGAGAAAGAACTCGATCAATCCTTCTACTGAACTAGTATAATACAAATATTACTTTGATAAGAACTAATATTCATAACTTCTTCAAATCTTTGCGGTTGAGCAAAATTATATGATCCAAAAATACATAAGTAGGTCATAGGTTAACAAGGACGAGAATAACTGGAAATCAGGAGAACCCAGTTTTAACTGTAATCCCATATCTGTCGGTTGTTACAATTTTAATAATAATTATGAAGCATACAGCATAGCCGACATAGCTCTATTCATAAAACGTTAGGGTAATTATGGTTTATGCATTAAAATTAACAGATAATAATTCAGATAAGTTAGATATTAACAGAGTTATTATTCAATCAATGCATTGCTCTTTTTACTCAATGAAAGCTTCATAAATCATAATTGAACCGCAAACTTTGTGTTAGTAAATACTTCGTTCAAATATTCAATTTACAAAATTATTTCATACAGATAAGCATTATCCATGCCATTTTGGTGTATAACCCCTCTTTAATTATATCTGAAAGAATGTTACACGTAAAGTTTCGATATTGAAAAAGTCCTTGAAAATATTTTAATCTTCGGTAAATATTTTAGTTGATGGTTCAGTGTAATATTATCCAATATAAGGAATATACTTTTTTGTAGTGTTAAATATTTAATTAGATAATGTACCTTACCTAAGAAAAGGAAGTAGTGCTTCGTCATTATGTTATAATGCATCACATTAATTTACATTATATTGCATTATATTACATTGTAGATTTACTGTGTCATTCACTTGCATTTATATTATAAAAACAGGAGAGCTTGCCTTGTCAAAAATGCTCGCTCTCCATTTTTCCTTCCATCTTGACTTATGCAAAAAGTCAAAATTAATATAAAGTTTACATTCGTTTTATACTCTATTCATAGAGTTGCAAGGCGCAATACTGGTTTTCAATTCTTATTATTTCTAGCATTCGTAAATAATAAGACTAAAGTATGTACCTATTTTTCAAAAGAAAGTCAAGACGATGTTTGTATCTTCCCTGCGCCCTCTTCTCTCAGATATCTTCAGCTCTGTCCTCTCGCAATCTTAAACCTAAACTTGGGAGAGAAAACTTCATGAACCCAAGATCTTTGTAACATCATCTCTCCCGCTCACCATCTCCCTATTCCTTTCTCCCTTCCGCTTCCCCTTCTTACCTCAAACTCCCTCTCTCTCCCCACCTCCATACCCCCCTCTCCATCTTCCTCTCTCCCACACTCCATCTTCCTCCCACTCTCCATCTTCCTCTTTCCCACTCTCCATCTTCCTCTCACCCCTCCACTTTCCTTTCCTACATCAGCCTCCATCTCTTTTCCTCCCTACCTCTCACCCATCATCTCCTTCTCACAGTCTCCCTTCCCCTTTCTTTACCAACCTCAGCCTCCCTCCCTCTCTCTCCCTCCCTTCCTCTCAGTCTCCATCTCCATTTAACTCTTTCCCTTTCACTCCCACCTCTTTTTTCTCTCCATCCCTCCCTTTTCCACTTTCATTCCTACCTCACACTCCCTTTTCCTCTCTTTCACATCATTATTTGCTCTTTCCTTCCCTGTCTCCCTCCCTCCATTTTCTCTTTCCCTTGATTTGAGAGCTAGTTGTTTGGTCTCCATGCACACAATCTGCTAACTTCACCGCGCAAGATGTCGTGATAAGCTCTTCTTCTCTCTGGCGACTTGGTCCTCACAAAGCACGACCGCGTAATTCTGCAAACTCGAATGGCATATGTTTAAACTCCTTTTGCTCTCTCCGTTGGCGAAGGGTTTTTGGAGTGAAACTCTGTCCCAAGTAGAGGTAGTTGCTTTGGAACTGAATGAATTATCATCTCCGATGGACAGCGTCTCCCTTAATGCATCTGTGAGTACGATTAGCAGTGCCAAGTTCTCCCCGTTCCATTTAGACGAACCTTGTACTGGGCGGGAGGGAAAGGCCCTGCGGTTCTCTTCCCAGACCTCGTTGAATTGGTAATGGAAGTGAACTGGGAATTCCGAGGGTTTTCAATGAATGTTATTCGTAAGCATAGGGAATGTTCGGATGCAATATTAAAACCAAAATAAGCAATTTAAAATGAATCTACGCTTTGTTTTGTGCGTTTCGCGTTAAACTACACTAAGTTTTTCTCCCGTTTCAAAGATTCCAGTGCTTTATGGTCTTGGGTATACTGATGTTTTTATTTTTAAAGATATTTAAGAATATTTGAAGCTTAAAATGATTACTAGGGGGATTTCCCATAATGAAAAAATGGTGGGTATGAATGCATTATCGGATAAAATTGAAAATATTTTAATTAGTAGATTTTAACTAAGCGTTAATTCAGAATACCGTTAATGAACAAATCCATGTGTATTAATCCATAATGTATTTTACAAACTGTATGTTAATCATATCAATATTTTTATAAATAATATTGGCTGAAGTTGCTTATATAATTTTACGAGAGTGCGGTTTCTCATTACAACGAAAGATTTACGGGTAATAAAATCTAAAATTATAATGTTCAAAATAAATTTTGAGGGCCGATTCCGAGAGTACACCATAATTAACTAAAATCGGTCAGTAAAAGTTCCGGCAGGTTAGCGTCAATATCCCAGACAGAATGATAAATACACAAAGGAAGAAAGTTATATATTAAGATATATTCGCCTCAATTTTAAAAGATGATTTTTCTTGTCAATAGAACAAGATGAGTGAGGAAGTAAGTTCTAGGAAGAAAGTTTCTGAAGTGCTAATACCTAATTTTACTTTCTAAAATCTTGATAATTTATTAAATAACATTTATATTGAAACCACCTTTAATATTTTGCCAAATTAATCAAATCTACCACCTAGGAAGAATAACTTTACGTATAAAAACGAATGATACTTTTTAAGGTGGTACATAGTCTGATTTTACGACGCAAAAATGATTCAAGAGTGATTTCACATCGATAGAATTAAAAAATATTTATTATTTTCTTCATCATTGTTCTCAACATTGCCGGATAAAAATTAATTATTTCGTCAAAAAATAGTCATTGTTCACTTACAGATTAATGCCAGTCAACTCCGATTGATCAATTATTTGCCTTAAAATGTTATATAATGATCTTTTGAAATTTTTCATTTCTAAGAAAATGAATTTCTCACACGTACACAATAGACAAAATATAGGTATTTTTAAAATTCAGATAAAAGTCGATCCGAAGTAGTTTAACGTTCAAGGTGAAAACCGAAAGTTCCAATATTTCTTCAATGAACTACTACGTTTTAATTTTTGTGTAGATTTTCATAAATGTAAACAGAATCACAATAACATTTTTAATGATTATGACTTGGATGAATTGCCGTCAATATGAATCAATTTTTGCCTTTATATCGTACTCCTGTAGTTAACCTCTCAAGACCGGAGGATGTTTATTTAAATAACACCCAGATACCGAAGGAGTTTGTTTTGGCAATTCAGGCAGGAAAATTGCAAAAATATATAAAACTCAGAACTTTTCACCTTTAACTATTACGGTAGCTTGAAATAAGCAGACTCCTTGCTGGAGAGAAGCGATTAGCGAAACGATCTGTTACCCATCCAGAGCGTGTCCGCGCTTTCATATAATAATCAATATCGTAAAAACTATAAAAGTTATTGCCAGGCAACCTTTTTCAAAGATAAATTTAATCTATTCTAAACATTACATTTGCTGTATGTACCCCTCTAAACCAATTAGGGAAAAGATTTCCCGCAGGTCAACGTTTTCATGAATCGACGGAAACTTTAGATAAATACCATTTTATTCATTTATTATTTCATTTTTATAAAAGACTTCATAATTTTCATTTATTCTTGAGTTAATTTGTCGTTATTCGGAATCATTACAGAAGTCACATAAGAAGAATTTCCATTTTTATTCAATAGAAGCCGAGATATGACATTGTCGCAAGGAAGGAATCCCGTGACTACAAAAAAGTATTCACAAAACTTCAACTCTTTATAAAAAACAAAAAATACAATAAAAATTGATAAATAAAATAGAATTATTAATACCAAAACTCTCCTTTAAAATACACCAAGATTTTTAAGATAAAGTAATTTCCAGCGCGGCAAAAAATTAATAAAACTAGCAATTACGCTCCACGAACTAACATGCGAAGTTTTGCTGGACCTAATGGCACGTCGGACGGCGTTGAGGGGTTAGATCGCGTTAGATTTTAGTAAAAGCAAGGTCAATCTTCATGTTTTGTCGAGAGCCGAAGTTGGCCTTTAATGCTAGAGCTAGAACCAGTATGCAGAGACCACCTCTATTGATCCATATAATTAGAAGGTCCGTAATAGCGCTTGAAATGGCGGATGAGAACGCGAACGGTTAGACTATTATACAAATGGGCGACCACGGGCGGGTCAGTAGGCTTTAAATCGCATTTGAAGATACCTAAGGAATGAATGCATCCGCGGTTTGTGAAACGGGTGTGTGGAACATATAATGGGCAGTGGCTAAGAGTTTAAAGGCCATCTCTATAAGGTACATAGCGAAATGGACTTTTGATGCTTAAAAACTCAGAAAACCAAGAGAATGAAATTTTAGATTGATTCTGTTTACTTAGGAGAATAAATAAATATAATCCAGCTCTGGTAAAATTTTAAATCTAAGCTATTCTAATGTTTAAGAATGAATGCCTGATATGACTATTGGTCAAAGAAATTATAAATTAATTAACCCGCGAAATAAAAATAAAAACAACGTGTCATATTAATTCGATTAAAATGCAAGTGCGTTCATTTCAACCGTTTGGTTGTTAAGTTTCTTAGGCATGCAAATACACACAGTTTTATAGTATTTCAATTGAACTTCATCATTTTAGAAGCAAGTATATGATTTACAATTTAACAAAAACAACACACAAAAAAGGCAGGAATGCATTTAGTTCATGAGAACAGATTTGATTTCAATATCACCGTCATGTTTTATTTTATTTTAAATCAATATACAGAAAAAATCTTGTCATTGTTCTCTTTAACAGTTTATTTTATATTAAAAGATTAATCTAATTTATATTCGTAAGATGGATTAGTATTATTGCCCCTTTTAGTTCGTGAAAATTACTATTAATTTTCTATAGAAAAGAATGCCGAGTTCATGCTTTTTTAAATCTGCCTATCAAAATTTTCCAATAAAATTGATTGGACATTTCAAATTCCGATCGTGAATTGAAAAATTCTAACCTTAAAAATGAAAAAGAAATGCATGAATATTATTATTGCTTTCAAACAGAATAATGGAATCTTTCCCGTTTTAAAAGTGCTTTTCAAAAAATCACGAGCGAAATTGTGTCGGAACGCTAAGAAAATCGAAGACAGATAATAGGAGGAGAAAGAGAAAGAAATCTTCCTAACATCTTCCAGGAAGAATGAGAAAGGAAAGAAGCATGCTTTTTTGCAAACGAATCGAATGTGGCGGATTTCTAAACAAGAGAAAAGTGCAAAAAAAAGTTATTTTTTACGAATTTTTCCACAGCCAACAGCCCATTGATTTAAACCCTCTCCGAATTTCTTTTTTCACTTCGATTTCATCGATGGTTGCTCTCTTTCCTTTATTCCGACATGGTCCTATTCTTTGTTTCTTGATCGGTCATCGAGGGCACTTTGCATCCTGAATCCCGAAGGATTTAAACCGGATGAGTCGCACCCAACCCGGTCCACGATAAAAGTTCACAAACTTAAGGGCTCCTTGAAATACTCTCCTACCTTACCTTTCTCTTCTTTTGGAAAAAAGAAAATGAGACTGGGCAGTACGGGTCGTCAAAATGGCGGAGGAAAAGGGAAGAAAGGGAGAATTGAAAAAGGAAGATAATTAGAAGCAATAGCAATGAAGAACGTATGTGAGATGGAGAGAGAGTAAAAGGTCGTATTAATTTATAAAGAATTTATTTATAAAGAATCAGGAAAGACAATGAGTGAAATGGAATGAAGAGAGGTCTGACTGGCTTTGTTATTTTATCGATAATTTCTCCTTTCTGGTTCAATATATGAGACACAAATGTTTATTATCCGAAGATAAGATTGAAAATTTATACGTGGTAAATTTTGCTTGAACATTTGTGTAAAAAAAAAATATGGGCTAAAAAATATGCGTTGTCTGATATATAGTTAAAAGAATAAAATAAAGCAAGCATAGTCATTCACATAATTTTAAATCTAAAAATCCGTTTTTTTTTCTTTATTTGTTGCTTATATATACCTCGAAAATATATCTGATTGTGTCAAGCTAATGATTCATATAAATAACCACAAATCTATAAATTTTCTTATGTATATTGACCAAGGATTTTGTTCATACGGAGCCATTTCTAACAAACCAAATAACCGAAAAAGGTCATAAAAGCTTTTAAAAGGATTTCGAAATGTCTGTTGGGCATACCTCACAATAAAATAAAAATAGTTCGAATCACTTGTCGTAGCATATCGTTTACTGATATGACATCCATCACGCGAGGAGCAATTTAAAGGAAAATCTCTCGAATTTCCTTGCTTTTTTAGTAAATCGTCTTTTCTTCGCTGTGCTTTAACGATAACATCGGGACACTGTTCCAGTCCAATCTCTCGGAAATAGTAAATTTAACATTCCACAATATGTCTGCTGTTTGTTGGGAATTGGTTTCCTGTTGAAGTATGTTTTATTTAACCTTAGGGTTCCTAAGTTTAATTGCACTCGTTCTAAATAATATATTAGATAAATGAGAGGAGGTTAAAACTATCGGAACGGCAAGAAAAACAAGTCCAATGACAATTAAAATATACTGAATTTCTATTAAGCTAAGGAAGAGTAAGAGACTTGCAAAAAGGCGAAATGAACTCATAAAAACCAGAGATAGATAAAGGAGTTTGAAAAAAGTTGCAGGAGAATAAAAACAAATGAAATCAAAATAGGTAAAAGCACTGGAGAGATGACGAGAATTTAAAAATGACACAAAAAGTATAGCACATCCCATTGCAGCAGACGAAAAACGTAATAAGATGGTTACTTGCTCGGAAGGACTGAACGGGGGATGAAGAAGGAGTAATAGAAATCAGATGAAAAAGCTCCATGGAAAATTTAAGAGACAAAGTTTCCGAGAAATAAATGTATCTTGGGAGAGTAGTAAAATGAAAATGGAGATTCGATTTAAAAAAACGCGGACTTATTGAGTGAACTGGGAGTCAATCTCCAGAAAGATTGACTGCTTAATGAGGATTTTGATTTGATTCAACATCGCTTCAATATATAGACCCACATTTTCGCCAAAGACCAATATAATGTAATAACCGCGTGAACAAAACGTAAATCTTATATATAAAAGCAATTAGAGAGAGATCCATATTTCACAGAGGCCGGAGGTCACAGAAAGCCACTCAGGGAACTCGATCTCAAAAACATTTCATATGCATGCATTGAAAATGAGTGACACTGAAACTACCTCAACTATTGTATACAACCAAATATTATCTATCAAAAGATAAGAAATTATCAAAGTTTACGACCATTTTCTTTTTATAACAAAGTCAATATGGTATCAACTGAGATTCCGGAAAATCTTAAAATATAACGAGAGTAGTGCGTGATAGATTGATTGAAATGTGTATAATTTCAATGCTGTTGGATGTTAAAATTAGACATTTTCTATTTTTTGAAGATAACGTTGAGTATCTGAAGCCACAGTAACGGTTTAAGCCTTTCAAATGTTCTCACCCGTTTTTAATATTTAAAGAATTTAATTGAAATGCGACTTCGGTGGAGTTAATTTTAGAAGAAAACCCATGCTGGTGAGAAAGAGCAATGTTTAATCAATTATTCCGTCTTCTAAAAACTCTCCCAAACGAGTCATCTCTACCATAAGATAATTGAAACTCATTCAAAATTTGCTTTAATGAATATACACCCATATTAATTCAAAACGATTCCCATGAACAAAGATGACATGAATATGAAGACAATACAACTACAAAAATGAAGAAAAATTAAAGTCATCACGACGTTTTAACGTTTCTCCTATTAATACCATTTAAAAGCTCACTTGACCGCAATTGCGTAAAACAATTGGAGAAGGAAATAGTCCTTGAGGGGATCATTAGACGCCAAAAGAAGCAAAACCTAAATCATATTTTCGCAATGCACTCCCAGGAGAAAGACTTCGAAAAAGCTCTGAGGAGACTAAGAAAATAAGAGGAAAAACGTAAGACGCGACAGGACCAGGAGAGAAGGAAATATTCTGATTGGAATAAATCACAACAGAGCGGGAGGTGTGTGTAAGATTCGTGACCTACTACCGCCGTCTGCCTGAAATTAGAAAAGAAAGATGAAAAAGGTAAGGAAATCCGGCAATTTAGGCCACGCCTAACTGGAACATACATCTCGTTTAATTCCATCTCCTCCCATAGAATTTTTTTTCACTGTTCCGGGCATGCTCCACCAGATGTATCTTCGGAGGCGAGCATAAATGGACATGCTGTGTTGATATCCTTCCCAGCCCATCACCGAAGTTTCGCCTCGCACCGTTGGCGGTCTAATGGGCTTTGCTCCCGGGACACTTGATATGAGCCGCTTTCGTGTTAGTTGGCGGTCTGTTGGTATGCATGAGGTTTCGCGATACAGAGTGCCGACGCGACCTCTCTGTGATACCTGTCACCGCGTCGCGTATCTACGACGTACTAATCCTCGATAATTTTGTTCGATGCTACCTTCTTGACTGCATTCTTCGAACGGTTCGGTGGTAAGGTCGCGCCCTGGATGCGGAAAGGTTAAGGCGCTTCGTGGAACTGTTATGCTTTTTAGGGAAATTTTATCGCATCCGTGCAGTTGTGAGTTCATCCGAACGCTGCGTGCTTCGGCGAGTTCATTCCGACCATTCAGTCGCGTCGTTTTAAAATTATGCCGCCGAGTTGAAATGCTGGGTCAATTCATAGTGAGGCAGGGGTCGGCCTGATATTTCATTGGATAAATTTATTATACAATAGCTGATGGAGTTTGACATTTTTGTTTTTATTGAATGGTTATTTAATGTTCCCTAGCAAAAAAGTAATTGTATTCGGATAATTATGAAAATGCAATAAAATTAAAAGATGATAAAAATAATTTTAAAATCAAGGGTTCATAAACTAAACATGAATTACTTAATCGTACAAATATAAATAAATATACGCATTTTCAATTTAATTAACTATGATCGCCTAGCTTGTTTATTAAATAATGCTATTATGACAATTCTTCTAGAGGATTTATTATTTTTCCAACGATGAATTTTACGTGCGTTAGTAGTTTGATTATCCACAGCTAATTAAAAATTAATATTGATGTCCCTCTATTTTTTTTAATACTAATCGTTAATATTATTTAATATTTTAGAAATGCTTCGTAAAAACAGGCGATTAAAATAACTTGCAAATCCCTTTCTCCATGCTATTAATTACGCTGCATAGGCTAAATTAACAAAGGACTTAAAACGTACTTTTTAATAAATTTTGCAATTTGTATCCTGTATAGGCTCATTACAAAAACATAAGAAATCCATGCCATTAATGAGAACTCCTAAAACAATCACATTCTTGTAAGTAATTGCTATAATTATTGCATAATAAACTTAATACGAGAATAGGTATATCAAAAATATATAGAAGCCTACTTCTGTCTCCTTGTGGCTCTCTATGGCTCACTATAAAAATGCGAATAACTCGATAATGGAACGAGATACATTTTTATGCGTTCTTCGCACGAAGTGAGCGCATATAGGGGAAGTCGATTCCGTCCGTCCGCCCGTTCATCTGCAAGTCGAAACTCGGAAACCGCTGTACGAATTATGATGAAATTTGGTATTGGGGTCTTTTGCTCAAGTTTATCGACCGATTTCAATTTTGGTCAAAATCGGACAGAAATGATTATCACTTTACATTAAGACTTACAATGTTCCTTTGTTTCAAATCGGGAACCGCTTGATGCATTTTGATGAAATTTGGTATTAGTGAGTTTTGCTAAAATTGGTTGAAAGATTCCAATTTTGGTTAAAATCGGACAACATTGACGACCACTTTACATGAAGACCTACATGTAGTTTAAAATGTTCATTTGTTCCAACTCGGGAATTGCTGGACGTATTGTGATGAAATTTGCTATCGGGTAGTTTTGTAAAAACTAGTTTACGTTCTAATTTTGATTAAAATCGGACAATAATTACTACTATTTAACATTAAGATCTACATGTATTTCAACAACGTAACTCGCTTGCTTCTCGTTAAATTCTCATCTGAGCGAAAAATATTGAGAACATTGTGAAATCTCAAAGAAAGCATTTGGAAACTCTGTGTTCTCCGACATGGCTTACACCTTTCCAATCTTGTTTATATTTGGCAGGAATGATCGATTCACATGTTGTAAAGTGGTAAAGAAATCTTTAAATAAGTCCTAGGTTTGTCTCAAAGGTAGGCATTTCCATTTCACATATGATAACACGTAAAAATCGACTTTTCGACTTACAGGCTTTTATTCTTTTTTAGATCTAAATTAGAAAGAATTAACCTATGATCTTCGGAGCTTACCCATTCAAAGAAAAAACTATAAAGTTTCATATTATGTTCATCTTTTCCCGCTTACAGTTCAAAATTTCTCATGCTTAACGTTTAATTCACATATTTTGGGGAAATATTGACATTTTAACGGGATGTTGCCTTGCCAACCAATTACATTTTTAAGCATCGAAATCCTATTGTTATATCAATCCTTATGGGTCAAAGCGTGCTTTGAATGCCCTTACAATGAGTACGAGAGAGAGAGAGAAGAAGAGAAAATGATGTTCATGGCAACTAATGTAAACAACATTCGTTGCGTTATTTACGTGAAGGAATACATTTGAATGTAGAACATTAATCATTCTCATATTAAAATAAGGTACTTAGCATCTCATAGGAGTTCGAGACTTGAAACAACTAACGCCTAAAAGAACGAAAGTTTGTATTCTTGCCATTCAAAGAAAGTCAAGGCATATCTAGGCTCATTTTTTATTTCACAAAAACCTTTCCCGTTGAATTTCAACGGGCATCTCCCTAGTTATTTAAATAACGGTTTAAAGTTTGTATAGAAATTTCACTCATGAAAACATTTCAGAAAGGTTAAATTTTACCAAATTATCAGATTTTGAAATGCATAAATTTATTGCCGTATTTGCCTAAATATAAAGCGCGCCCTGATATAAAGCGCACCCCAATTTTCAAAGATTGGAACCGAGGAAACAACATCACAACATTAAAGAAGTTGATAATGTATGTTATTAACATTATGGTTATTCAAATTTCATAGAAATTACTATTAATACGCTAATCGTTCATCTTCGCATTCGCCACCGCTAAAATTGCCACTTTCATAGTTAAATGTGCGTCTTTTATTTTTTGCTTCTTGCTCTACTGATTTCCACAGCACGTCATCTTCCATCCCATTCATTGCATTTGATAAACAACACTTTTTGAAAACTTTATTAATTCTCTCCCCTGATTGTGAGATCTACTGTTATGCTTTTATGGCGGCTTCCATCAGAGAGAATTAGGTAGGAGAAATGGAAAGTGTGCGGAGTAGATTTTTGGGAATGTCATTGTATGTAAAATGTTTGCGATACATTTGGACCAACACATTAAATCAAAGTCGTCCTTTCCTTTATTTTGGTTGCAGCAAATAGAAGTATATTATTTCCTACAATTAGCATGAAAATATTTCTAAAATGACGCATGCCATTAATATTATAGAATGCATTGGATGAAATTCATAAATTGACTATGTTTGTATTATTAGTGCTTTTCGTCGTTGTGGAAAAGCACAATTATGTTGGTGATGTCCGTCTGACCGTACGCATATATCAGGAAAGAATTGACTAAGCAAGGGTGCCACAATTGCAAAATAAAACTTTTCGGTAGCAACAACATAACAAACCGAAATAAAACCATACTAGCATATTTAAACTGAATCAACAAAACAGGATTGCTACAATTAAAAATTAAACTCTTTCAGAAATTAACGATTTGGAAGTAATTGGCTGAACAGATTTCAATTAAATTTTTTATATAAGATTTGTACAATATACCATAATTAAATCAAGAATTTTAAAGCGGAGATGAGGAGCAGGGCCACCACCAAAAAAGTAAAATTATATTACTTTTATACGTATTTCTAGAGAATTGACATAATGGATTTGAACCAAATGTAGTATATATAACTTTTGTATAAATAAATTACCAAAATATTATATTTCAACCCCGTCGACTAAACAAGGCTACCACAATATCAAGTTTAGAATTTTTCTGTAACTATGAATTTCGAAGGTATTGGCTAAACGGATCTCAAAGAAATTCCGTTTGTAGCGAGAGTATAGAATGGGAAAAACGAAATGAATATATTTAGAACGGATCAAAAAATCAGCGCTACCACAATATAAGGAAAACTAATTTTCTGATTTCAGAGCAAATACATTAGTATAGGGATATACTACTTTGAATGTGACGAAAAACACTTCTATACCACGGAAAACCCGTGTACAACCCTACTTGTTTTTATATTCGCACTATGGCTAGAATTCAATAAACGAATATGGTTTCTCCCATAGCCGTGTAGAACAAAAGCTTCCTATTAATCTAATCACCACTCCTGACGGCTGGTTTTAATCCGATTTGCTCATCTAGCTTTCCCAAACTTATTATAGCTGTTGGAGCCACATGATTTATCAATCGGATTTCTATAACAAAAAATATTACGATAGAACAAAATGTTCCAACAACTTTCCCACGTCCGCGCAGATTTCTTCAATGCATATATCTACAAAGTAACGGGCAGTAAAACTTTACGAGAGCACCGATGCTCGAGTCTGACCTTTAAAACTTACCGCACCCGCTTCAATTTGACGGTGCTCCATGCTTTGCAGGGGTATCCCTTACAGGCGCGTTCCTCGCCGAGGAGCAGGAGTAGGAATAGAGAATAAACGCCATCCCCTCTCCTAGGCTCGAAAGAGGATTGGATTCCACCCAATACGGGGAAATCTTCACAGTAGTGCGATGCGGCGTGCATAGGTGGATAGATACAGAGAAACAAAAAAACTAGGAGATAGAAGTGAATTGATAGTAGGAAGGGAAAGAACCGGCCTATGGAGATACAGGGGAGAGAAAGCGGGAGATGTTTTTTTTTAGCGTGAGAAAAACAGATGAAACATTTACGGCGCTTTTTTTAAGGGAAGTTACCTGTGCAATCGTGCATATTTGAGGAGCGCCCTCTCACCGCTTATCCATCAGTCTCTCGATTTCTTTTCATCCATCGCCGTTACGCTGAGGTTGGACGGGTTATGAGAGAGGGTCATAGCATTACCTGGTTTGATTTCTAGGATAAAATCGCATTGAGTATCTAGGCTAAAACCGATTAGATTATAAAAAACAACACGCGCCGAATGAAGCTGTTTAAATGCGTACGAGGCAGTCCTCGCGTACTTCGCTGGAAGTTCCGACGATGTGCTTTCGATGGCTGCCCTCATGCGAGAAAAAAATAAATGGATAAAAACACCGGACTGCCGAATATAAATAAGAGAACTTGGCGTTCGAATTAATATGCCGATTTTTGAGAAAAACTGTTCCGCGCTGCCGATCACGATTGATTCCGAATACGGGATTTTTTAAACAGTTTTTCAAACTATCCATAATTTTCATTTATTCGTGGCGTTCTCATGCATGCCTGCATGTAAGAGGATGCTGTATTAATAGCATCTGGCTAATTATGTATTCTGACTACTTGGAATTATTTATTGCCAAAAGTGTTGATGTTAAAAGTATTTATCGGAAAATCTATGCTCATATTTTTACCGAGGGAATCAATAGAATAATGTTAATGTTAATAATTTCTTTAACATGTAGAGTCTTGCAATTAATCAAGGTTTTGATGCACATCCGCAATGAATTTAATCATTATATCAAACCTCAATGAGTGAAAACATTCGCCCAAACATTATTTATCCAGAAATTTAACTAAAACAATAAAGGTTTTGAGAAATTTTAACGGTAGTAGAATAATATTATAAATATGTTAATAGACATAACGATATATTTGGAAAATAAAGTAAAATTGTACAATATTGTTACACAAATTACAAATTTCCAGGTAATTACACATCCAAACCTATAAAAACTAACGATTTGATAAGTTTTATTGCTTTTCTTTGTGCTTTAATTTAATCATTGGTTCATTTATGGCACATACTTGTTCTCCACACAGTCTTCTCCACGTATACCATTTTAGGAGTAGCCACTCTAAAAATATTTTTGGCACTATTTAACCAAAGATAACAATATTCGTGAAAAACAGTCAATATTTAAGTGTCTATATTCATTCTACAAAATGTTAATTTAAATTTCGATTCTTTTGTTAAAAACGTAAAAACTCTGAATTTAATACAGAACTTTTGACTCTTTTCAGTATTTTCATTGCTCGAATTTTTGCAACTTGAAATCTTTGTTTTTCCCCCTTTCATGTGTTAAATAAATCCTCATATGGATTTTTTTTATCTGAACCCACTCTATGCGTCTCAAAAAAAAAAAACAAAGCGAACCCATCCGATATTACCCCGAAATCCTAAATAGCGGCTTTTTGTTATTCTTGATGCCTGAAAAGTCGTAAATTTCCTCTACCGTAATCGTTTTCTTTTACTCTGCCACAAATCACCCCGATTGGGCCCCACATCCATTCCAACGTCCTTCCCATTTCTTCCCCTCTCCCTTTTCGCTTTCTCCCCCCTTCGCTTTCTCCCCCTTCCCTTCTCCCCTCCTTTCTTTCTCCCTTCCTCACTCTCTCCCCTCCTCTCTTTCTCTCCCCTCCTTTCTCTCTCTCCCCTCCTCTCTCTCTCCCCTCACCCTCCCCCTCACCTGTCCCTCCATCCATTCATGTTTCCGGAGTTAATCTTTCTCCCCACCGCCGGTATCTCCCACGGCTCCCTTCAAAACGCAACCGCAAACACACAACTCCTACCACACCCTTTTTTACCGAATCATCTTTCACATCTCCGAGAGCCCGTTATATTTCCCAACAATCCCGGAACGTCTTACTCTTTTTTCTTTCCTTCCTTCTCCGCTCCCAATGTTTCTCACGCAGTTCAATACACTTTAAAAGCTTACGCTTTGCGATTCCTTCCACGTTTGGTATTTCGGCGTTTCCTCTTTATCTTGTTTTTTTTTTACTTTTCGGAAAGGAAAAGCTTATCTCTCCCTCTCTCTGCCCCCTCTCCCTACTTTTCTCTCACTCTCTCCCCTCTCTACTTCCCTTTTTTTCTCTCAAATATCCTCAGCAGATCAAGAAATCAATTATAGCAGTTAACCTGTGGAATTCCTCTCGCGTGCAAGAAATTGGTTTATTTGTATTTTGTTTCGATTGAAGCTCCATCGGTTTTGTAATGAATTGAGCTACCGATGTGCGCGATAGTATTTTTTTAATGTTATCATTAATTTAGATATGCTTTTAATTTGTCATCAATTCATCGCAAACTTTTAATTATATTTTAGTAAACTTTTGTATATTTAATATTTCCATTTCGGAAAAAATCTCATTAAATATGCATACAAAATTTTTTAAAAGTTTTGATTAATAAATATAACAATAACTTAATGTAAACAGGTTTATTTACTATTAAAAAAATATTAATAAAAATTACTTAATTTTCTATCGTATATATTGTGAAAAAATATTCCTATTATATTTTCCATTATGGATCATGTTACTGATAGTAGCTTAGATGTTAACATATTAGACTAATTTAATAAATTATTTTTACTTTAATCTCGATATTAAAGCTGAAAAATGTATCAATGAGACCAAAACATTTACTCGGCAATAAAAAAATAACCTGCGTGATAATGCCTAGATATTTATATCATTACAAGAAAAATATTAAATCGCTTCTCGATTCACCAAAAAAGGACTCATGAATCATAACAGAAGAGTTGAATCCTTTGAAACATGAATATATATTAGGGTGGGGTGTGGAAAAGGTATGCGCGTAACGTTTGAAACTTTTCCAAGTTCAGTTATTGCTATTGTGAACTAGTTTTTTCTCTGAGTAGCATATTTATTAAGGAATCACACATAAATAGTTTTATTTTTCTGTACCCTCTTCTCAGATATAAAAAAAATATTTCTTGAAAAAAGTCAAATGCGTACCTTTGCCCCAGAGTTGGGGTAAAGGTACGTATAAGTGATAATATGAGGAATTAATGGAAATTGATGACAAACGCTGGAAACGCTATGAAATTTCAAATGTATTGCTTGAATTACAAAAAGTTTAACCAACAAAGTTCGAGCGTACATAAAGGTCACACCGAGAATGCTTCACAAGAGCTTAACAAAAGATACAAAAGGGCCATCTTCATATGAAATTCATCTTCATGTCACCATTTTCTGCAAATATTGCACTGAATCCGTTCTTAAGCAGGGGGCTCTTTATTTATTTTATTTTGTTTTATTTTATTTATTTATTTCTTCACATGCAGGACATCTAACCCGAGAATTGGGATTCGTTCGTTGTTAACCAACTTTTTACTGTTGTTTGGTCTAACTCACTGAAGCAACTTTCTTTGTTGCAAAAGCACATGTTCGTTTAGGAGCATTGCTTTCAGTGCTACTTTTCAGCATTTTTCTTAGCTTCAAACAATGCTCTCTTCATCTGTTTTCTTTTCTCTTCTGCATCTTTATTTTGTCTTTCCTCTTCTAAATGCATCTTATGTGGAATTTCAGTTAAAATGATCGATTTGCACCCCTTTCTCTTTCGAGGCTGGTCTATTTTTGGGAGAGGTATGACATCAGCTGTTGAAGTATGACAGGATGTTGTCGTTGGAATTTGAGAATTGTTTTCAGTATTGCTCATGTCCAATACCAATGCACAGGTGCTGGAATAGCTGTCATGATTAACCTCCTTGTTGAGTTCAAGCACGCAGACCACTACAGGCTTGAGGCTGCTCAGGAACTGGCTCTCCACTGCCAAAATTTACTGTTAATTGATTTTTAAAATCTGCCTCATATTCTTCAGAGAGTAACAAATCTTCGTCATTGAAGACAAAACTGTTGAAAACGATCAGCAATACTCCTCTGGCTAAGTCCACTTTTCAGGAGCTCCTGCGCCTTCACCAAAAGCTCGTTTCATTAGTTGATTATCAGTTTTCATTTTGAACGTCATAGAACAAAAAATTATATTATAGATAGCTATCCGAATAAATTAATGTCATGTGAGTAAATACTTACCTTTAGTTTGATTGTATTAACTGCTTGAGGTATCTCACAATTATTCACACAAGGTAAGGAATTGATTTTTTTGCATTGTAGAGAATATAAATTTAATAAACATTAAATGAGGCGATTATCGATAATCGCGACCAGGTCATTCATAAGTATTTTCCAATCTTCCAATAATTTTCCATTCTAGCTCCTGAGGTTTTTGTCGGATCATTTCCATTTATAAATTAATCATATCCAATAGCGTGCACCCCAAACCATAAAAAGAATATAATTTATCGGGATGAATGAGCAAATGGAACAATGAACTTAAACTTGAGCGCAATAACAAAGAATCAGTTCCAAAATTGGTTATGTTAATGATTATCCTTCAAATAACACCTAAGTCGAAACTAATTCATATATGGGAATAGAAAAATTAAAAGTCATCCGTATGCAATTTTTGCACAAAGCCTATTGTAATAGTGGGTCAATTGCATTTGTTCGATAAGTATATGCATTAAAGCAAATATTTTCTCTGCGGTTAATGTTCCGGGCTTATTACCGTAGATTACCCCTCTACTGCCATTTATATTTAATTAATAAAATGTCATTTAACAATTTTGTTGCAGTTGCTCATAAAATCATTCACAAATTTCCCTTCATTATTCAGAGAGGTAGAGCGGTGGTTAGTCGGGTTGGCTCCCAATGGGTCGCGGGTTCGAATCGTGCCGAGGACAAGGTTGTATGTGCTCGTCTTTTTAACGTTATTATACTCGCTGTAAAAGGCCGTCAACGGCTCTTTATGACCTAATATAAAATAAATAAATAAATATAGGTACAAATATTAAGATTGAATAACTATGGATAAATTTTCATTTAGCAGGGAAATTTTAATCCTCAGATCAAACTATAATTATTTTCCATATCTGAAATAACCAGCTGTGATGAGAATAATTTTATTAGCCGTAATTGCATAACGTTGAGGATACAAATAATGAAATTCACCAATTCAACTAATCATAACTTTATTTTCGTCTGAAAGCATGACATTAGAAGAAACACGGATTTACTCGTAAATGGTATGAATACAATTCCATTGATAAAATTAGAGCGTACATCGACCGTATAAAATGTAATCTAGCAAAACTCGATTTTCACACCATCTTCAAATAAAGGAGCAAATTTTTTTTATGTTCGCATTTACTAGCATCCCATGATACAAATTTTATCAAACGAAAAATTTCACTTCCTCTAGTAAGCGGTATAAATTATTAAAATGGGTATTATTTCCATAAATCTCGTAATAAATTACGTGAACTCCACAAATCGTATAAAAAAGAATGTACACTAATTTGATTTTTTCTCTTCGTGTAAGAAGAGGAGAATGAGGGAAAGAATAATCTGGAATATGAGCGAACAAGTTTTTATTTAAATTAACTCCAGCCAGTAACTTAAATACAACACACATTATTTATGCGGGAAAGGTTGGTAATTAATTCCACTGCGGCACAGAACATTAGGTTTCCTAAAATCAAACATATGCATTCCTTGAGGGATAAATGTAGGGCAAGAGAGAAAGAACGAGAGCATGGATTTGCAATTAGATTAAAAGAAGTATATGAACATTAAGAAGGAGAGTTTACCAAAAGTAATCCGCATGCTTCTGTGAAAAATGTGGGAAACACCAAGGGAATGGTACATAGGTACGGAAGGTAAGGATTTCCAGATTTCCGAAGGTTTGCTGAGAATTCCGAACTTCGAGCTCTCTCTCACTCTCTCTCTCACTCTCTCTCTCACTCTCTCTCTCTCTCTCTCTCTCTCTCTCTTGCTCCTTAACGCTTCGCAGCTTTACCAATGAAACAAATGTTCTTGGGCAAACCAGAGTGACCTCATGGCCTGGAGGATAATACGACCGCGAGTATCCTTTCCCCTCGATGCTTTCTGCAATGAGTAAACCCAACCCCTTCCGAACAACCCCTTTCACACCCGGATCCACGGCGAAACCCCTTCACGATATTGTTTAAATGCGATCTGTTCCCAACGAAACAGTCTCATGCTTAATCGTAAGCAATAAAACCCTTCACTCAATCATCTTCCATACATGTTGATTCCCATAAAACCAGTTCCTTTAATTTTCTGCTTCCTTATCGCATTCGACTCTCTTATCATCTCATGTTCTTTTTTTAAATTTTCGACCATTCTCTTGGCCGTTTTCTCGCGTCGCTATCTTAAATGTAGTCTTTCTCCTCCATCGCGTCAACATTCACCTCTCTCGACCTCTGACACTCCGTCTCTTCTCCCCGCTTCCACAATCGTGTTTCCCCTTACACTCTCTCGATCTCTCCGCGTGCTGTCGCTCTGCCCTCTCACTCGTTATCTCTCCTCCTTTCTAACCGCCTCTTATTCCCGTCAGTCCCACGAAATGTATTCCGTCTTCATGAATCTTCAGCCCTTCTTCATCAAAAAATTTCACCGGAGCTTCTCCGCTACTAATTTATTTTTTCCTCTATAGTATAATCTCATAAATATTAACTTAAACTCTTTAATAATAACCTAATAATCTCGGTGCGTGTGTGTGTGCGTATACATCCACATGTACTTGGTGACGCGGAAAGTTAAAATGAGATATTAGTGCCAACTGGGTGTCGTAGGAAGCCCAGCGCACACTAGCCGTGCTTAAAGGGTGTCGAAGAGACACAAATGAAGGGGCGTAAAGTAAAAATCATTCAGGATAACATATTTTTTCAGCCGTGGAGAGAAGATTGGTAGCATGGGATTAACTGGATGGTATGACGAGGTCGGGGATTGGAGGATGCGTTGGAGGGGTGAGGAGATGAATTGTGGAAAGTTAATGTACTATAAAACTAAGAGGATCAAAAGAGTTAAGAAGATGGATGTGGGCAAGTTCCCACAGTCGGGGTCGTGGTCGGAGGCACCATCCTGGAGGGCTCGGGCGGCCCTCACCTTGAAGTACTAGTCATTAAAACTCCTGATACGGTGATTCGCATGAACGGCCACGAGAAGCAGGCGTTTCAGGATTATGTTGTTGCAATGACCGTTCATTGGAATATTGAGGGGTTGCTGATGAGACCGACATAGAAAGCAGGACATTAAGGAGAAGATGAGTGAAATTATTTGGTGGGTAGTGTAGTTCATTGGTGAGTTTGCAAGACAATTGATGTTTGTGGTAAGTCTGGAGAAGTATTCGGAGTTTTGGTGGATATGAAATGTGAGGCAGCGGGGCCTGCCGCTAAATGAAGCGGAGGGGTGGGGGAGTGTTGTACTTTTTTCCATATGATATTTTGTAGGTTGGTGGGTTGGCGAAAGGAGAGGATCGGGGGTTTGGGAAAGGGGACCTGGTGAGGGTAGGATGGGGTCTTGGAGGCTTGTTTTAATGGCCTCGTGGATACCGGGATTGAATAGGGTGTTTAGGGTAAGTTGAGGGATGGGTGTTCATTAGGGTTGGTGGAGGTGACTGCCCGCCGGATTTAGCCCCTAGTCAGTCCCGGTGGGTACCAACGCTTAAGGAATGCTTCTTTGAGTGTTGAACGAAAAAGTGCGAAATGAATTCTAGGTATGTTAGCTTAAAAATTGACGTAAATAGGTTTGCTTCGTTACCGCAGCCCGTCAGGTGCTAAAACTATCTAATTTGGGCCTCTAAAGTTATGTAAATAGTTTATTCAGTTAATTTATGTTGAAGAGCATAAGGGTATACTTATTCACTAAACAATAATTTATTACTTTAAAATTCTTCGAATTGTAAAAAAGGCACTCCCAAAACCCTCCGCATTGAACATAGATGGGAGTGAAGATAGGCAACCGGATTTCATTAAAAAACATTTGGTTTAAATTGTCATTTATTTGTCTCGTTCGCCTAAATCTAGTAGAAAAGTACAGGCGAGTACCACTCATTAGTGCAGGAAGCGCATACGTCGCTTGATTTAACCGCCTAAACACATATGATGTAGGAATAGCGATGTGTTTGAATCCACACGATTTTACTTGTATCAACATTCGTGTGGAAAAACGAATCACCTATTATAAATATACATGTATATAAAGTATTAATTTTTGCGCACCTCTTTGAAAATTTCTTACACAAATAACGGGTAAATATTATCTTAGTTATCCATAAATGCAAACTGAAATAAAATGAAAAATTCTAATGTTATGCATTGAAAATACGTAATTAGATCATTTCATTATTCCGATACAAATACATCAGTTATTTACTTCGTTAAATTTAATTTTAATATCTCACCCTAACTTAACAGTTGTTAAGATAACAAACAAATGAGAACTACCATCCTATAGGTCAATCCAATTTGGATTTAGCAATTTCGTTAAGTCAGAAACTATTTGATTTTTCTTAGCGAAGAAATATTTTCACTTGAGAAAACTCGAGTTTTAGAGCTCAAAACAAATTTTTGGAATATTTCGATGTGTTTGAATTTTTATGTTAACAAAATTAAATTTCATGGTTTTGGTCGATCTTGGATTCAAGTTCTAAGTTCGGACGCTGATTGTAAGTAATTTTAAAATTAAAATCAAACATGTGCTACCTCTATCCCAGTTGAATCAAATGGAAAAAAGAATGCTCCGTGACGCTACTGCAGACGTTGAGCAGTTTAAAATTTAACTGGGGCAAAGCCGAATAAATTCTGAAAGTATGATTTGAATTGTTAGCATCGCCTTTCTTATTAGCGTTTATATATACTCCCATTCAACTCCATACTGCATTACCGACGAAACAGAGTTATATATTTTGTTTCTTACCGTAATAAAGAGCCACATTTATGCCTGTTTCTTTCTGTGGTTACATGTTCATTTCATCAAAAGCTAAATTTCTGTGCGTGAAGTTATGGTTTAATAATTATAAAAACGTCCCCTTAATTATCCCACTAACAATAAATTATCTGATTTCTTATCACGCTTTACTTTTATTCTTGACCCTTATTTTTTATTACCCCAAAGCCCTCAATCTTTCCTTAAACACGAACACCAAAGCCATTAATCTTTCTCATCCCTTTCCGACTCCTCCCTTTCCCTTACGCTCCTGTATACTCTTCTTTATCACATCCTCGCACTCTCCTCTTTCCGTCCCTTCTTCTTCCCTTCCGTCGGCCATTATCATTCCACGATTCCGCCCTAATTTCTCCCTAAGAAGCATTATGCGACAGTGCCATTTTAATTCTTCCTTCCTTTCTCTCTTGTACCCTCGTCTTCTCGTCCTTCCTTCACCCTCCTCATTCCTTATTCTCTCTCTCTTTCTCTTCCTCTTCAATTCCTGCCTCCTCAACGTCCGCTGCTATCACGTTGCCGACAGCTAAACCGCTCCGAGCCGCAAACATGGGGTTAAGTGTATCCCCAAGTCCTGAGGGAGAAAGACGTATATAAAGGGTGTGCAACGGACACAGAAAACAAATAATGCGCAATCATTTGCTCCCGGAATTTCAACTACTTGGCCTATTTGTATGCTAATTGTATCAACATATCGGGACTGAGTTTACTTTCAGTAGAGGATTTGACATAGTCGTAGTCGTAAGTATTATCTTGAAATAATGTTTACATAACTCCTGAGGTTTTACTGGATGAGTTCATCAGATCGGTTAGAAATTTTCAAAGCTATAGAATGGTACTTTTCATCTTTTCTAGTTACTTGGTGTCATCGGTAGTAGAAGAAAGGGCTTGTCATTAAATTTATATTTTTAAAAACGAGTTAGTCTATACCAAATAAGTATTCAAGGATATTTTTGATTTATAATGATTACTTGATGGGATCATGTCGTTCTTTCCTTTTTCGTGTATTTAGCTTATCCACTTTCTTAAATGTTACATGAATACAAACCAGTAATTTTGTATGTTTATCTAACGCTATATTTTAACTTCTGAAAAGAATTGCTTCACAGTTCACGCGGTCGCTTTCATAAAATCAAAATTCAAATTAATAAACCGAACCTTGGCATATTCACCCAAGTAAATTATTGGAATAGGCGATGGAAAATAATTACACTTCTTTTCTAATTGCAAGAGTGCAAAAAGAAGGCTGGACATGTGTCAAACCGTTTAATCGGATGGTTTATGAAAATATAATTTGGACGCCACAGACCTAAGCGTGAATATTCTCGTCTGAGAAGAGAATTACGACTTATTTTAGTGTTGGATTCTCTGTTATCTATATAAATAGCGATTTTATTTTCCTCTGGAATGAGGCAGGTGTTTCTGATTGAGATAAATCTACCTTGATGTGTTTTTTTTTGCCGCGCCATCTATAAAAGAGGTTCCGGTTCAGATACACAACATTTTCCAATAAATTCACCACCGCATATTAAAAGAAGCCTGTATTTACAGCGGAGAGCTACGGAATGGATCTTATTTCGGCTGCTCGGCCAAAAAGCAAATCAACTCCTACATAACAGTCTCTGATTAAGGCCATGTCTTCGGGGAAAACAAGACAATCTGCGAAGTGGGTTGATGGCTTTTTCCCCCTAACAATATTTGTTCATGAATCCCAAAGTTCCCCGCAACATAAAAGAGGAATCATCAAACAAACATAGTGCTTCCAATTAAATAACTAGGTGCTTGAGGAAAGAATTGTTTTTGAGAACATCACCATCACAATAGAGTTGTCCGCGTAACTTTCCGCAAGCAGATTTAACTATAAATTTTTAATGACTATCATAATTGTTGAAAATCTTTTGGCGTCTAAATCCTCTAGTAACTGAATTAGTTTTACAATTATTATTCTTTAATTATTATTTCATAGACAACTATAAATGTTACATTTATATATATAATGTAACCACAAACCATTACTACTAAAATGTTACGTCCATCTCACTATTGATGGAAATAGTTGATCCGCTGTATGGTTGGGAATAATTTTGAAATAGGAGAAAAAGTCAATGTCTGCTAAGAAAGTTCAAGGAGAATTAGTTTGTTAAGCCAGTCCAGTGATAGAATATCCGCCCGGCAAGTGGAAGACGCTGGTTCAATTCCCTGTCAAGGTAGAATTTTTCTCTTCCTTAAAAATTAATAAAATCCCTTATTTTATATTACATTAACTTCAATTGTATTCAATGTGTTGTTAAAGACAACGGATGAAATTTTAACTATAAACACTAAACTTTCGTAAAA
This sequence comes from Tanypteryx hageni, assembly GCA_028673005.1. Classification (NCBI taxonomy): domain Eukaryota; kingdom Metazoa; phylum Arthropoda; class Insecta; order Odonata; family Petaluridae; genus Tanypteryx; species Tanypteryx hageni. The sequence continues at coordinate 39,478,580 of CM054112.1, forward strand.
TCCTATATATAATTTCTCAAATATTTCTCCGTCCGTATGTCTCCCTCTGTATCTCAAGAACAGTTTTGTTAGAAAATGCGATGACATTTTGTTTGTTTAATAATTTATATTTCGGAAAGAACGTGTTGGAGAAAAACCTCTATGGGCAAAAAATATCTGTTTTGAAAAGAGCCGTTTTAAAAATATATTTCCAGCTTAGCAAGAATAAATGAGAGGCGCCTAGCGCCGAGGTCTCTTGAGAGAGCGGAGGGTGGAGTTGACGCGGGTAGAGGCAGAGCCCCTAGTCTAGATTAAAAAAGGGTTACATGATGTTGTTAATCAAACATTTGATTGTGTAAAAATAATCAAAGTTTCTGACAGAAATATGACGCCGATTTTCGTGATTTTTAATTTGCAAGAACGAAAAAAATCGAAATCGTTGCGCCATCTGTTTCATCGCAAACGCCTCGCACGAGCGAAGTAAAACCAAAAAGGGGGCTGGCAAAGCTTTGAAAAGTTTTTTTCCGAAATCGGTGATGTGTTCATCGTCTGAATCGCAACTAGGAATGCCGCTGCACTCTTGACCTCCGAGTGGTGTCGAACAGGAAATGTGTGTGTATGTACGTGTGTGTGCGATATCGAATTGATCCTCTGTACATTCGAATCCCTTGGGCCCTCCCTGCTTTGCTCTCCGCGAGGAACTTTATTGAGTCGTGCTGAATATTCCTCGCAGCCGTGGCTAATACATGATTCCTCGCCTCTCCGTATAGGCACGGAACTGATGATGATGGCGTTTGGTCAATTCCATTCATCCGTAAGAATTCTAAGGCTGGTTACTCGTAAACGATATTCACCTGAGCCTATATCGAATTATATTTACAAGGCTATAATCGAAAAATTAGAAAAAAACTTTTGTTCATGCATAAATATATGTAACTAAGGCTTCTCTTTAAATCCATTCTCAGTATGAAAACGGAGAATGGAACTGTTTCTGGTTTTGAAGGAGAGATACTTATTGCTACATTAAGCGTATTTATTGTATTAATCAATTTGCAATTATGTATCATGTCGTTTCATAGTTTTAATCAAACCATGAAGTAATGCTAACTGTAATTTTGTTTTTTTTTATTTTGGCCTTTTGATGTCACCACCAATTTGGGTCAACCTACTTGGTTGACAAAGGAAAAACATTCGTGTATAAATTAAATCCTTAGTTTTTCCATGAATTGCTATTTATATTAAAATCGTCTAAAAGTAAAAATGAGATGAAAATTCCAACTTAAAAGTATTGGACCAAACATTATGTTTAATTTTTAGGGTGGCATATTTTCACAACTGATTTTTACTGAATTTAACGAGAAAGTTAGTAATCTTACTATTACGTATACATAATAATTCAGAGTATGTAGCTGAAGATGAGTTGAAAGAAAGTTTTGCTTTGGTTGAGAATATTCTGCAAATCTGAATTTGTGAGAAAATTTTGATAAGAATTGCAAAATTGCTACATTCAAAGTTATACTTAATTAAAAAGTTAATATTAAAATACATAATCAGTATTTAATATGTAACTGTGAGATATAATACAACATAGCCAATTTTAAGGACAAAATCTGAGTTGTATTTTAGCAAGCCCATTTCAGAGTATATTACCCGTTTTTATTTGAACAGCGATAGTTTAAACTCTAGAATTTTGCTATATGACCAGCATTTTTTCGTTTTTTTATCATAAAAAAATATCCATCATAAAAATGTATCGAACAGAATTTTTTCGCATGAAACTTACAAACGATCTTGTTTCATTTTTCTTTTCGACCTAAGGTAGTCTTATTTACCATTTTTAATTAACATCATCCATCCATCCGTCATATACTAGTTACACCCTAGCGAGTATTTGTCCTGGCCCTGGTCTTGTGGCAGAGAGCCGATAACAGGGAAACGTGCTACACAACTCGACCCGGTAAAGAAACGGATGGAAAGTTATGACGTAAAGAATTTTTATTGACACCAAAGAAGCGTATTTAAACCGGCTGTGATAAATGTTTTAGTAGTATTAAAGATTTAACACTCAGGTAGTCCATGAACCTCCTACTTAAAATATTAGTTTGATAACTCCCGTTCAAAATTCATTTTTCATTTCGCCGTAACACTTGCTTAGACAATTTTAGATTTGGTGAATATTTTAGCATCACAATGGTTATGTTAATGTCGCTAGTTGTTTGGAATCAATTTTATGTGGCAATTAAACTACATACTACATAATTACATATATACATGCATATATAATTACATACATACATACAACATAAGATATTTAAAGTTTATAGGATCCATATTTTTGATAAATAACCTGAATAACAGCGAATGTTTATATTAAAGCTTCAAATACGATATTTACTAAAAGAAACGGTAAAGTTATAGAAACTGAGTACTTTAATTCTATAATCCACCCAAAATCATATTTAACTAGTAACGGTAAATGCACCTTAATCTTCTATGATTTAATAACAACGTGTCAAATAATTCCTATTAAACGGGAAAAAATCTCTATACAGATGTCGTTCTTTTGTAATCAGAGCAGACCAATAATCTTTTATCGCACAAAAAATTCCACATAAATCCTAACAAAATAACGGTTATTAATATTTTCTGTACGGATAAGCATAAAAAATCTCCCGTAAACGTAAAAACCGAAACATATTGTGAATTTTCCAAAATGCCCAGAAAGTTAATTTAGGTTTCCCCTTCTTTGCATTCGGCGAAATTAATCGGATTTTCCACCAATCAGAAGAAACGGCCGTCCCGACGCCTTCTGCTTTAATTACAAAGCGTTGAGAGTCCGTTATAAATGGTAATGATTTTGAGAGACTCGGGTAGAGTAGATGGAGGAAGGGAGAGATGGAGAGATAGAAAGAGAAGTAAGGAGAGAGAATAAATGAGGGAGAGATGAGAAAGTGTAACATGGTATCTGGTTTGCAAGAACATTGACTCAGAGAAAGGTGACGTGAATAGAATTTCGATGCCTGGTGTCCAAGGGGAAAATTCAGTGTGGTGACATAGGAATAGATCAAAAGAGAGAGAGTCGAGGAAATGGCCGAAATTGGAATTAATGACGATGATGACGGAAATGGGAGGGTGAGAGAGAAAGATCGAGGGAAAATGAAAGGCTAATCCGGAATTTATGGCGTAAAATGCGAGATTGGAAACGAATTTAAATTTTGAACCTTTCCCGTACTTCTGTTTGTGATAAGATGAAAATTGTACCTTAAACTTATTGGTCAGGATCATTAAAAATGACGATGGTGAATAAAATATTAAATAAACTAGGACGGAGTGTCAATGCGATAAAATTCCAGCATAATTATAGCTTTTTGCATATCGATCTGTATTAAAGTTTTTCAACAATGCGTAACAATTTATTTTGAATTAATTCGTTAACAAAGTTGTAATTTCATTAGGTAAAGAATATGACCCAAACACAAATTATGATGCCTACTTTCCATTTAATCGTTTATTTAATACTTATATTGGCTTTAATAGCTTTAAAGTCATCGCGGAATGTAGCTCTTTGTGTTCCCAAATTTCATAATTTAACGTTATAAAATGCTACAAATACATTCGAACGGAATATAAAATCGATCATGCGTATTTTTGCGGCAAAAATAACGCGTGTACCGAATCTGAGTCCAAAAATAGTCGTTGCTATGGCAACACACTCGTATTGACTGATAAAAACTGCCAAATCGCCAGTATTTACGCTTAAATCTAAGACATAAAATCGATAAGCAAAATTATACCATAAAATTTAAAATTTTCAATCCTTTCCTCAGAGAATAGTACAAAACTCGCTCCAATATTACAATTCTAAGATATTTAAATGTGCTAGAGAAAATTTCCCTGCGCGGTGGATTTGAAATTTTCCATGTAAATCAAATGGGAAGGATATTTCATGTAATCGAACCCGGGACTTCAATTTTCACATCAAAAACTATTCTCAGGGACTCGGCCCATGTAGCAAGAGATTTTTACAAGTTTCATGAATATCGGTGTATTGGTTCAAAATTTAAAAGGGGGGACAGACAGACAGGCACGACGACAAAACTATGAGCCTATTTCCATTATGGAAAGTAGGCTAATAACTTCTACAGATAAAGCATAATTTCATTCAGGTGAAAGAATATTATGTTAAAAAATGCGATTTATTAAAATTCTTAATTCTGAAAAAATGCATAACGTTTTTTATTGAATTTTTCCTCTATTTAACAAATAAAAACACATCGGTGAGTCAATTCCTTCAGCCATAAAATTTATTAAAAACCCGATGCATTTCGCGGAGTAAGTGAGCATTTTCAGCGGCTTCAGTTGACTTTCAGTCACTGTCAATACAAGTTCGCCGCTGAAGATGCTGTAAAATAGTGATGGGAGACTGGAATGCGAGTGTGGGAGAGGGACGAGCCGATGGAGTTGTGGGGCAGTTCGGGCTGGGACAGAAAAACGAAAGGGGAGACAGACTTATCGAGTTCTGCAAGGAGAGGAACATGATAATTACCAACACCTGGTATAAGAATCATAAGAGAAGGCTATATGCATGGAAATCGCCAGGTGACATGTACAGGAAACAGATAGACTATATATTGGTAGAAGGAATGTATAAAAACGGAGTGAAAAGAGTGTGTGGGCTCCCAGGAGCAGACATAGCAAGCGACCACGTGCTGCTAATTTTGGAAATGAAGATCAAAATGAAAAGTGTTAGAAAAGCAAAGATGGCTAAGAAATGGAATCTAGAGAAACTGAAAGAAAGGCAGAAAGAGGAAATCTGTTATAATATTGCAAACCAGATGAAGAGAGGAAATACACAGAACGAAGGAGTAGAGAAAAAATGGAAGAGAATTAAGAATGGAATAGTAAATGTGGCGGAAAGGGAAACGGGATGCAGGAAGGGCAAGAGAGCTAAGAAACCCTGGGTAACAGGGGAAATGATAGGAAAGATGGAGGAGAGAAGGAGATAGAAGAATGTAAACAGAGGAGGGGAGAAGGAACTACAGGCGGTTGAACAATGAACTGAGGAGGGAGACTGAAAGGGCGAAGGAAAAGTGGCTGGAGGGGGAGTACAAGGAGATACAAAAGCTCGAGAAGAGGGGAAGGTACGACCTAGCGTATGAGAAGGTCAAGAGCAAAGACTAGTACCCCTACGGAAAGACCGGAAACTTAATGCTATAAAACGATTCCCAGGTTTTTCCATGGAAGGCGACAATAGATGGGTCACCGGGAAAATTTGGAACTACGTGTTAACGAATGCTAGCGTGACGTCATCACAGGATGTCCCTCGGCCCCTTCCCCTCCCGTTTTAATACGATAATCGTAGCAAATATAAATTGCACGGACAGATTAAATGGACTTAAACGAAAAAATTGCATATAAGAAATCAAATTTATTACCGTATATCACACATTGCGAGAGTACAAAGTTACATAACAGTGAGGTATTTTTACATAATTATAATACAATCAAGATATAAAAATGAATTATTGTAACAGAATTTTATAACGATAATACCTTTTATGCATGAAATGTATTTAAAGGAAATTCACGTGGACGACGAAAAACGTCAAACTTTCACGTCAAGAATGAATTTGTGGATCAAGCAAAAATCTATTTGTAAAGTGATTTCTTCGGCCCTGGAACACATTCTCTTTGTTGCACCTGTAAAAAGAACGAAAATGAATTTCTAAGAATGTCAATCATTAAACATGCTAAACCTAATGAAATTGATGCAGGAGGCATTGGGCATGCTTCAAATGTTGCAATAAATGTAAAATAAGGCAAATGCGCTTAAGGCACATAAACAATGTTTCTATGAAGATCACATTACCATTTGTAAAATTAAACACATCACATAGCACTAGAAAATGTCCACTTTATCTATAATTTATTCTAAGCAGTTGTATTTGCTGACGTTTACGTGTTCACAGCAGTTACAGTTAGCCCATTTAAGATCTATATGTATTCATCATATAACAAGGAAAACTTTTGATATAGAGATTTCAATTTCTCGATCGAAAAATATATACATATTTCTAAATGTTTTGAAACAAAGAAGAATTATCTTAAAGTCTAGGATTATAAACAAATGCATAATGAGAAACAAGAAATAATCAAGTTAACAATTTCTGTAAATTCAAAATATTTCAAATTAAAACAATGAGACATCGCTATGGTACACTTATTTCATTCTATTACAAGCACAATTCTATCCTCTGGCGTCTATGTTGCAGTTTAACTTCCAAACTCACTATAATCTACTGATAACCGCGAGAAGTTTTATACAGAAATTTAAGTTACTCGATCTAAAATTACGGCATATTTTGTGAACTGACACGTACCATATTCACGGCCAGGGCAATGGATGACACAGCTAGGTGAAGTAAGCGAGGCTTTACACCTGAAAATGAGAAACATTTCCTCTCAAAATGCTTCTCGCACACAAACAAACGAGAGAAATTTCTTTCCTTCCTTCCTAGAAGATCTATCCATTTCAGGTATCTGTTAAGAAATTATAAAAGCATTCTCACAAAACGCATTCACATAACACTTCGTAGAACTAGTTCGTTAAAAATTTTTTCAAAAATATATGATATTTTTAAGACTTACCTGTTGATTGGACATCAGAACAAATTCATTCCGTCACGTTTTCTTAAACAGTGATGAATGCATATCTACCATATATCTACTTGACAAAATCAGAGTAACTGACAATCGCTCAGTAAGCAATGGCGAACTTTTATCAAGCAAAATGGCCGCTGCTCCGTTACGATACACAAGGAACGTGTGGCGCTGTGGTGATGCGGTAGAGAGAGAGAAATAGAGGGAGAAAAAGAGAGAGAGCTGACTGCGACTGCAGCGCCTATCGCGGACCCCTTAGCATAGTGAACTACGTGTAAAAGCTGGGAATCTATTCTCCCATAAGAGTTTCATACCCCTGGTCAAGAGTATTACTTGGGATGGATCTGGAGGAGGAGGCTCAAAATAAATTGAGAGCAAGGATGATAGGATACTGAATGTGGAAAGGGAGGTTATGTGCAGGTGGAAAGAATACATGGAGGAGTTGTATAAGGCGAAGGAAAAGCCGGCAGAGCTGGAAATTGAGGAAGGAGGGGAAGTGGATAGGGAGGGGAGGGGGGAGGCAATACTGAGGGAGGAAGTAGTGGCAGCTATGAAGGAAATGAGGGAGGGTAAGGCGGCAGGAGTAGACGGGATACCAGTGGAACTGTTCAAGTGTCTGCAAGATGAAGGCATTGAAAAGGTGACAAACTTGTGCAATGCAATATATGAGAGTGGGGAGTGGCCGGAGGAGTTCGTCAGAACGGAAATGATACCACTACCTAAAAAGAAAGGGGCAAAGAAGTGCGGGGAGCATAGAACTATTAGTCTGACAGCTCATTGGGTCAAGATAATGTTGAGAGTTATGAATAGAAGGCTGACGAGGGTAATGGAAGAGAATGTAGCAGAAGAAAAATTTGGATTTAGGAAAGGAATGCGTACGAGGGATGCCATAGGGGCGGTAAGGATGATTGGAGAGAGGTATTTAGAACGGGACAAGAGTATCTGTCTGTGCTTTTTGGACTTGGAGAAGGCTTTCGACTGTGTGAGATGGGAAAGGATGATGGAGATATTGAAGGAGAAGAAAGTAGATTGGAGAGACAGAAGGTTGATAAGGAATCTATGCATGAGACAGGAGGCGGCCATGAGGATAGGGGAAAGCAGGCCGGAGTGGTTCGAGATTGGGAGAGGAGTTAGACAGGGTTGCTGTTTGTCACCAATCCTGTTTTACATCTATACTGAAGAAATGATAAAGGAGTGTGGGGAGACGAGCACAGGAGCAAGTGTTGCAGGAAGAATTACATCGTCAATTAGGTTTGCTGATGACATGATACTGTTTGCTGAGAGGATGGAAGACTTGAGGGAGATCTAATTTACATAACTTATAAAAAATCAAACGAAGTTATTTTCAATGCAATGACGTTTTACTCATATTGTAAAATTAAATGTATTCCTCCGCTGTCAAACTTAATTCAGTTCCTATTTTTCCTCCACTCACACTCTTTCACGTTCTTACACCTTTTGTGTTGGAAACAAAGCATTGCGTATACGCAGTTAAAAGTGAAAGCTGAGATCCATGTATAACTACTAGTGGCAGTTTTACATTGGTAAAGGCATAAAACATCGGTATATTTCCGAGACAGGGACAGAATAAGGAGTGTATTTCTATTGTTTTACTTACGGCATGATGCTATGGAACTAAAATTTGCTTCACTCTTAGATATCAAAGCGAGAATGGGATAGTTTTAAATATTATCTCAAATGTTTTAATAAATACATATCGGAAACAGAATTATAAATATATTAATAAATTTCTAGACGCAATATAGGAAATGGAGAAGGTGAAAGTAAAAACAAACGGGTGCAACTCCTTCGAGTAAGCACCCCGACAAATTTTCGGGCAAAGGAAGGGAACAAGTTGGTGGAAAATGGAGATATGGCCAAAGCAGGTGAAATAAACCAACCATTTAGAATGAAGAGAAGGAATGGAGAGGAAAAAAGAGATCGAAGAGGATTAGGAGGTAGAGAGGGGTGGGAGGAGGAGAGAGAGAGAGAGATGGGAGGGAGGATCGAGAGAGATAGAACCCAACTGATTAATTGGTCGGAATGTTAAGGAAGCGTGTTACCAATTCCACGCATTCGGTTGGACACAGAGATATTGAATCCACGGAGAAAGGGGAAAAGAAAATTAATTATTCAAGGGAAAATAAAGAAGAAATTTATCGTTTTTTCATCTTTCTGGGGGAGGTATTAATCTTGTTTTTCCCGCAAAATTAGTACGGTGGAGTAAATTTGGACCAGAAAATTTTTTGACGTGTAAAATAGAAATTTAAATGAGTGAGGTGTTTGTAACGTTTCCTACCCTTTTTGCCCATGAAAACCAATTCAGAATCCATTAAAGGTAAATTTCCGGATAAGGATTTCCTTGATTGAGATGGCTTAATCTACGAAAGGAAATTTTGTTCGCCAAAGCGGCGATGCGGATAACAAGTATCACTTAGATGAATCAATAATTAGTTTTGCGAAGTTATTCGCGAAATATTCGCCGATCTGGATTAAAACTTACTCTGAATTAATTTTTTTAGGAAACTTTTTCACATTTAAGAATGCTAAAGTGTTTAAACTTTCTTTGAATTAATTGTTTTAGGGGATTGTGCCATATTTAAGAATATTAAAAATTTCTCTGTGCCTTAGGCCAACTTTAATTTGTTACAAATCAATAAAAATTCCCGTCGTTCACAACAATTCTTGTTGCTTCATTTAATCAATTACTTTTACTTCTGCATACTTAACGCAATCGTGCTGAACATTAATTTATACACCCTTTAAAGAGTACAGGTATGAGTCCAAGTGCTTTCCAAGCATACAGTAGAAACATAGGGGAATACGGAATTTTTAAATTGCTAGTTTTATGCTAGGTAGACTCGAGATACGAATTAGAATTTATAGAAATACAACCATATTGAAATACTAGCTTATGATTTGTGGCCCGTGCCGTGCAGCTCGTTAATCTACGTTTTAGCGTTCCCTCATAGACTAGCGAGACTTTAACGAGAGTATAAGGTAATAATCTTAGAAAGGAAGACGATTATCACGTAACCTAAACCCGTCAAAATTGATACTTTTTATAGAATTTAGTTCCGGAGCTTGAGCGGAGGATATAGGCATCGCTGGCCCCCGTGCTAAGAGCTTTCTCTCGGAGGTAACGTTAGCAGGAAGTTGAGTGGAAGTGCTAAATCTTGCATCACACACGCACCCTTCTCAAGTCCTAGCATAACGGATGACAGGCCGGCCTTTTGAATCCGGCTTATGCCAATAGATACCTCTTGGTGGAAATGAGATCGTATAAACCACGCAGTTACTCGCCGGCGTCGAATGCTCCAAAGCAAGAGGTAGAGAACGTACTTCTCCAAACAATTGAATATCTCCTTTGTGAATTTACAGATTAAAAAAACGTAATCAAACAGACAAAATGAAAGATTACGTCGGTTAAATACTTTAACAAAAATTATCATTTAAAAAAACGAAATTAGACAGTCAATTTTGTGATCAGATAAAGAGAGAATTATCGAGCTCATATAATATAATAATAATAATAATTTATTTACTGCAGTGACCCCTGTATGGGGCATTACATTGTCAAGGTCATAGTAAAAATAAAAGAACAGTAGAATACAATATATAGAAAAGTGCACAAACATGACAATACAGTACAAAAGACACCATTTGTGTAGATTTTTACAATTTTTCAGAGATAAACTCATTGATGCTATAGTAAGCCCCCTTTAACATCATATCCCTGACATTTCTTTTAAATATAATTGCAGGCATAGATTTAAAATTAATAGGGAGTGAATTGTACAATTTTTTACTAGAATATTCATAATTTTTTTGGCTTGTAGCAGGCCCACAGTATTTCATATCAATATTAGTACAATATCTAGTTTCATATTTGTGAATATCACCACGTAAAATATTTTTGAAGCTATAGTGAACATAACAGGTAGCTTCCAAGATATAGACAGAGGGTAATGTTAAGATATTGCTACATCTAAAAACATCTCTACAATGTTCTCTTGGTTTGAGATTATGTATGATTCTTATTGCCTTTGTCTGCATAATAAATATCTTTTTACTAGCACTTGATGCTCCCCATAATAGAATACCGTATGACATAACACTATGAAATAGAGTTAAATAGGCACATCTGAGGGTATCATAGGATACCTCAGTCCTTAGTCTTATTAAAAGATATATTAATTTTGCCAATTTATTTTCTAAATATTCAATGTGCTTCTTCCAAGTTAGTCCAGGGTTCAAAACTATGCCTAACAGTTTGCCTGTTTCATTTCTGTTTGAGAAGCTTTTAGATGGATTAAAATGTATATGTTGGTTTATGGTAGCATTGAGGCTTAATTTATTGCAGCCAAACCATGCCTCCAATTTCTCCATGGATTTTTTGATTTCCCTTTTGTTTTCCTCAGGATTTGAGTTTTTAACAAAAAAACTAGTATCATCGGCAAATTGGAGGGTATATGACATAATATTTCCTGGGCAGTCATTAACATATAATATAAAAAGAAACAGACCGATTATTGAGCCCTGAGGCACACCATGGATATGGTTAAAGTTTTCGGATTTACCATTTTTAGTTACCACAACATGAAGTCTATTGCTTAGAAAAGATTTGATTAAATCATGAATTTTGCCTCTGAAACCATAATGATTTAATTTGGCAAGAAGAATCTCATGCGATAAGCAGTCAAAAGCTTTTGTGAGGTCACACAGAATGCCTTCAATATGATGCTTCTCCTCAAAGCCATTTACTATAAATGACATGGCTTTAGCTACAAGATCTATAGTATTTCTACCTTTTCTGAAACCAAACTGCCTGTCATTTAGTATGTCCTGTATTTCAATAAATTTATTCAATCTGCTTATTATAGCCATTTCATACACTTTGGACAAGATAGGGCTTATTGCTATTGGTCGGTAATTTGCAGGATTATTTATTGGACCCTTTTTATAGATAGGCAACACTTTTGTTTTTTTCAAAGCAGATGGATAGATACCTGTCATAAAAGAGTTATTGATTAGTTTAGTTAAGGGTTTATTTAGAAATTCCCTAGCATGCTTTACAACTTTAGAGTTTATCCCATAAATATCACAGGTATTCGAATTACTTAGCTTTTGAATAATGGTATTTACTTCTTCTTCCGTTACTGGATGGAGAAAAAATGATTTGCCACAATTTCTAGCATTTTTGCGATTTATGTAGCTTAGTTTATCATTTTTAAGATAGGAGGCAACATCATTTGTATTTTGAGTAAGATTTTTATGTATATTTGTAGCAGATAATTCCCAATGCTTAGCAAAAACCTGCGGTGACAAGGAATTTTGCTTGGATTTTATACTTTTTATAGAGTTTATAATAGACCAACTTTGCTTAGATTTATTATTGGCTGTAAGTATCAACCTGTCATTAAAATCTAGCTTTGCTTTCTTTATTGCTAATTTATATTCTTTCGTAAGTTTCCGTAATGATTCGTGTGTGCTTTGGCAGTTATGTTCAGATATTTGCCTCAAAATTTCTAAAATATTTTCTTTCTTTAATTTTAAATCGTCTGTATACCAGGGTAGCCTTTTCTTTTTGTTTAATATTTTTAGTAGTCTTATAGGGAAAAAAGAACTCAAAGCTACCCATAAAAATATTCCAAAATTTCATGAAATAACGTTCCGAATCCTCACCATTCTCATGGATTTCATTCCAATTTAACGAACTCAAGTGCTTACAAAACTTATTTATGTTACTTATATTTAAGTCCCTACACATCCTGATGGGGGTTTTTACTTTCAAAGTTTCCTTTGTATAGTTGAAAATAATGGGGTAATGGTCAGACAGTTCAGAGATTATTACATGAGCAGTAGAATTTACAATATTTGTCTTAACATTGTCTATACAGCTGTTACTACTTGGCCTTGTGATTTTCTTGATGAGAAATTTGCAACCAAACATACTTAAGAGTAACAAAAGATCCCTAGTGTAACCATTTTTCTCATCCAAAACAATCAATATTAAAATCACCTATTACACAATACTTGTCACCCGTTTTCACAAAAAATTCAAGGACTTTGTACATGTTATCCATAAAAATATCTAATTCGCCATTTGGAGGTCTATAAACACACACAATAAAGAAATTTTCTAATTTTATACCAGCCAATTCAAAATGACCTTCATGAGCTAGACTGTTTAGTGCACCAATTGGTTTCCATTTTATACTGTTCTTTGCATAAATTATAACACCGCCATGCGTCTTTTTAGTTCTGCTGTAAAAACCTGCAATACTGTAATCTGGGATGTTATAATATTGTTCTTCATTTATTTTCAACCAAGTTTCAGAGAAACATACTATCTCAGGGTACTTTTCACTTGACAGAAGAACACTAACCTCATTTACTTTATTTCTTATTGACTGAACATTTGCATGCATTATTTTAATTGATTAATGTTTCGTTTGAAGGCATATTTTTGAAGGTTTACCACCGTGTTTATTACATTTTAAATTTGTCATAGTACCTTCGTTATCTAGTCATGACAGAGATTTAGGCATGGTTATTCCCGACTGCAATCGTGTAACTCTTTTTTCAGGTTGTACTGTAAGTGCTTTAATTTCACTGGCTAAGGGGGCTGGGTTTTGAATAGATTCACCGACACTGTCCACATCAGGATTTGTTTGCTTGGGATTACTTTGTTGATTCCACCTAATAAAGGAAAATCTTTTAACACATGCACCTGAAGGCCAATTTACACTATTGTTTAATTCCTTTAATAAGCTGTAGTCTATACCAATTTTAAATGAAGCACTGTATTTATTATACGTTTTAAGTTTTTCGCAGGTGAAATTTTCATTATTGAACTTCTTTGAGAGAAAAAGCAAAAGTTTTTCAGAGGTCACGTCCACCATAATTCTTCCCAAAAATATCCACGCTCGTTTTTTAATAGCAAAATTATCAATTTCACTGTTTGTACCAAAAACAGCGCTATCTCGTCTCTTACCTCGTGTTACATTTTCTGATTTACTTTCGTTTTTGGCAATATTTCGTGGCTTCCTTTTTGGTCGGACAGTGATGAAACCCTCATCGTCAGTATGGAGTTCCTTTTCCTCTTCTTCCTTGGAATCGGGGATGTGCTCTTTCATCACTACAGCAGCAATGGTGTTTGTAGCCTTAACAGGTTTTGAGGGAAGATGTACTCGTTCACTTTTTGGGATGACTTCACACTTATCACGCACTACCTGGGTGTAATTTTTATTTTCCTCTGCTCCAGCCACTTTCTGTTTTTCAATACTGGCCACTCTTTTCTCCAAAATAGCCATACTCTCCCATAGCACTGCTATCGCTGAGGATTCACTAGTATTGCATATGCCGTCATCACTCTGTTGTTGCGTATCACACCGGCAGGTATTACACATCCACAGAATCGCACTATTTCCTTTTATCACTTTAACTTCGTTATCAGTTAATCCTACACACTTTATGTGAAATAAATGCGAGCACTTTCCATTGCAAGCAATGCTTAAATTAATATTTACGTCAATATTGCATGAGCGACATCGAGGCCCATCGTATCCGTCCGCCATATAGCTATCCTTGTATTGTAACCGATACTAAACTAAGAGACGATATCTATCCAGTTGCCATAAAAACTATGGAGAATGAAGATTCATAATTCGGTTACAAAGAGTGTTATTGAAATATAGTAGACTTTTTTGTTTTTTTTTTTGAGTCTACTATAAATTAACCTACAATTATGACAGCTGCTTTGTATCTGATATGCGAATTTGCTTTTTCCAACCATTTTCTGGCGGTTGGAGATACGTAGTTTGTCATTTTTGTGATTTCATGAATATTAAACAACTGAAAACTTCCATCATGAGCTACACTTGCGAGTGCTGATGAAAAAATGAAGGTGAAATAAGGGAATTAAAGCGAAACAATGGCCACTCGACCACGAGGCGCCGGATTCTCGCTTTTAAAGAAAAAGCACGGGATGGACCATATGTCACCGCGGTCGGCCGTTGTTCCACTTTAAAAAGGAACCACCAGTAAGCCTTCGACACGACGGCCCTCATCAGCATCACAACGGACATGGCTTTTCAAACTACTCGAAGTTTACGTCAAAGTATATGGAGCAAAAGATGTAAGTACGAAAGAGTGTGGCAGAAAAATCGATTGAGGCGTAATATTTTTTCTTAGATTCACGGAAAGCATGTGATGAACAGTTAAGTATTAAACAAATTTATGTTCATGCGCATGTTAATCGAGAGGTCCACATTTTTAATTGCTAGCCGGTTAATATTATGCGTCGGAACATACTCAAGATATTATTTTAAGAATAAGCACTAAAAATCTCAAAATATTGAAATAAAAAGGATTGACCTTAGGTTTACCTACTGTACATAACCAGGTTATGAAATACTACATATGGATTTCGGCTACAATGCAGCCTTCTCCAGTGGTATTTCACTAAAAGTATACTCTAAGGAAAGAACTGGTTCATCACTGAAGACGGCTACATTGTGGACGAAATGGTTATCTGGTTTTTCGTAACTTTGTTGCGGCTACTGAAGATGCCAAAGATAAGGACTTTTTATTTAAGCTTTTGAAATTATAATGCTATTTCTTGAGTTTGCTTTGTCATGAATCAATCTCAGTAGTTCTCTAGTGAAGAGGTTATTATATATATATGAGTGAAACTAAAGCAAGTAAGATTTTAGGATAATAATTTTAATTTGAAAGGTTGGAAATTATAATGTCAAACTTCACAGATCAAATTCTTATCAAACATTCGCGGGTCGCATTATATGCTCTCGGAAGCTACATGCGGCACGCCAGCCGTAGGTTACACGCTGCAGTATCGATGTACATCAGATCATCCGGGAAAGATAGAAATTATACTAAGAGTTGGGAATAACTAAAGAAGAAAGAGGTGGAAAGCCACGAAAATAAATTCCTATTATTACAAAAAAGATGAATTATAAAATTTACTATCGCTCGTTTATGACAAGAGGGGGAATATTATGGAAAAATAATAAAGATAATTCAAGGGAGGCTAAGAGACACACACACGTAAAGGAAAAACGGCGGAGGTAGATGGCCTGAAGGTAGAATAATAAAAGTGGAAGTGAAAAAGAGGATACCGTTGTGTTTTGAAATAGGCAGCAGTGAAAAATCGATAAAGTTGTTGAGAGAAGGAAAAACATATAAAGAGATTGAGAAGAGAATGAGAGCGAGACGAGAGAGGAAAAGCGTGTGGAGCCCTTCTCTATTGTCTGCTAACTCATTCGAAGGCTTCGTGAGAATAGACGCAGGAAAAACCTCGAAAGAAGACATGGAGTATGTACTAAGAAGGAGGATTGGGAGGGGAAAGATAGTAAAATGGAGGCGAGAGAAAAGAGGGAACAAGGGGTAGAGGTGGATGGGAGGAGAAAGAGAGGGAAGGAGGGGTAGAGGTGGACGGGAGGAGAAAGAGAGGGAGGGAGAGAAGGGTAGAGATGGATGAGAAGGAGATAGAGAGAGGGAGGGGTAGAGGTGGATGGGAGGATAAAGAGAGGGAGGGAGGGAGGGATAGAGGTGGATTGGAGGAGAAAGGGAGGGAGGGGTAGAAGTGGATAGGAGGAGGAGAGGGAGGGGTAGAGGTGGATGGGAGGAGAAAGAGAGGGAGGGAGGGAAGGGTAGAGATGGATGGGAAGGAGAAAGAGAGGGAGGGAGGGGTAGAGGTGGATGGGAGGAGAAAGAGAGGGAGGGAGGGAGGAATAGAGGTGGATGGGAGGAGAAAGAGAGGGAGGAAGGAGTAGAAGTGGATGGGAGAAAGAGAGAGGGGTAGAGATGGATGGGAGGAGAAAGAGAGGGAGGGAGGGGTAGAAGTGAATGAAAAGAGAAAGAGAGGGAGGGAGTGGTAGAGAGCAATGGGAGGAGAAGGAAGGGTAGAGATGGATGGGAATGAGCATAAATAGCTCAACACTTTGGCTTGTAATTAATAAATAAAAGAACTCCTTAAGCCAAAAAAACAAGGGTTAATAAATGAGCCCAATGCATTTCACCCACAATGTGGGAAGGAGAAAGAGAAGGAGGGAGGGATAGAGGTGGATGGGAGGAGAAAGATAGGGAGGGAGGAGAAAGAGAGGGAGAGAGTGGAGGAGGGTAATGGGAGGAGAAAGAGAGGGAGGGAGGGGTAGAGGTGGATGAGAGAAGAAAGAGAGGGAGGGGGGTAGGGGTGTATGGGAGGAAAAAGAGAGGGTGGGAGTGGTAGAGTTGGATGGGAGGAGAAAAAGACGGAGGGAGGGGTAGAGATGGAGGGGGGGAGAAAGAGAGGGAGGAAGGTGTAGAGGTGGCTTGGAGGAGAAAGAGAGGGAGGTTAAAATGGGTGGGATTGCGTAGGATTGGAATGGTTATGGTAGCGGATTTGGAAGGGGCTTGAGGGACAGACACGGGGATCCCGAGATGTGGACGAAGGAAGATAAGAGAGAGGGGAAGTTTTACGAGTGAGCAAGGGTAAAGAGAAGAGGGAAACTGAGGATAGGAAGATGGGAGAATTGCGAGGGGAGAAAATAAGGCTAAGTGAAGATAATGATGAAGCTTGACAAAGAGGAAAAGAGAAGTTTCAAAAGAACAAAGACGAAAAAATAATAAAAATGATTGCAACGAACGTCGTACAAACTTTCTCGCGTGCATAAGGTTCTAGTTCACACAGTAAAATCCCTGGTTACGCTAATACGTATTTACGCACAGTTTGTGCCGTAGCAACATTGCTGCTGGTGTTGGTATGGCGAACTTGGTGGTAGCTGGGCGTAAAACACGATGTGATATACTTTCAATGTTTGCTATAAAATTACTTTTTAAGGTTAATGTTTTATGTAGTGCATTTTATGACGTAAAGCTTTTAAATTGGATGAATTTCAATGAAAATCTATTTACCATTTTTGATAAAATCCACTTTTTGTGTAAATCGTCATGTATAAATAAGAGAATTTTTAGATTTTGATTAACCATTTAGGTCCTAGAGCCACGCATAGGAGGCTGACTACAGTAAAAAGGGCAGAAAACAATCTTTCGGACTCCGGGGCGTGCATATTCGTCAGAATCTTCAAGTCGATTTTTTAAAGATTCTTATATTTTCTCTGTATGCCTCTTGAATTAAAAATTAAAATTTTAACACCTCCATTTACTGAGAATAGAAAAGGATAATATAATGAATATAGAAAGAGATAAAGGTAGGAAATGATAGAGGATAAGGCAAAGAAAGTGGATGATGAAGGAGATAGGAGGCAGAAGGAAAAAAGATCGAGAGATCCAGTAGATAAGAACGTTCGAAAGGGTATGGGGATAGAAAATTCGGAGAGGAGCGGGAAGTGTTGAGATAAGACGAGATGGTATTGGAAGACGAAGGTAGAGATGGGATGCTAGAAGTAGAGAATACAGAAGGAACAGAGAGTGTGTAGTCTGCATTCGAATGAAAGAGACGGTTTATGTAAAAGTGGGAAAATCAAAAAATAAATATTATGGGATAAATAAAATGCGATGAATAAAAAAATTATTTAAAAATGTTTCATGAGATGATGGGCAGTCACAGTCAGCTAGGTAATAACTCTTAGTGAAAGAATGAGACTTAATTTTGTTTTACATTTAAAAAATAAATTCTTCATTAAACATTACAAACGAAATTGAAACTAAACAACAATGTCTCTTGATTCGCCTGCCGAGTTTGCTCATGGATGAATCATAATAATAATTAATACTTTATTAACCCAAGAGATATTTATAACTTTATTGTATAACACAAGTACGCTGAAAGGCATTCATGTCTTCCTTTTGCAGGGAAAAAGGAAATTTAATGCCGTTAGAACTCCATCCCATCACTATATTTGGCCATTTCTATAAGCTTATTTTTTGCGAGATATTCTTCGTAAAAGAGATCATTTTTATTAACGTGGGACAAAGTTAAAATTAATTTAAATGGCAGTATAGACGTATGAAGGCAACAAAATTGTGGATACAATTGGTCAATTAGTTTTAAATTAGTCACTTTTTGAGAGTTCTTCGAGAAAATAATTTCAAAGGTTGCACTCCCCTCTTCCTTGATAGCTGGCAAATGATCGAGAGAGGTATTTGCAGCAGAGAAAACATTTTTTTCAAGTACTATCTAGGCAAGAAAAGATTCATTCGAGTACAAAAAGAACGATAGGAAAAGAAGAGAAGAAATAATAGAATGAAAGTGAAGGTGACGGCATGAAAAAAGTCAAGTGACAAAGAGAATGGGAGAACTGGGTAGAAATATTTAAAGGAGGATATAGCCTCAGAACAAAAGGATCCGGCAAAATGCC
Organism: Tanypteryx hageni; assembly: GCA_028673005.1. Lineage (NCBI taxonomy): Eukaryota > Metazoa > Arthropoda > Insecta > Odonata > Petaluridae > Tanypteryx > Tanypteryx hageni. The sequence continues at coordinate 39,497,542 of CM054112.1, forward strand.
CGTTCGATGGAATGTGAGAGATGGAAATACTCAAAGGATTGTTTCGAAGGGATAGTAGAAAGACGGTTTAGTGTGGAGAGGAGAGGAGATTCGGGAATATGTGCAAAAGGTTGGAGTTCCGTGGGAAAAGCACCCGAGGGGAATTATTTCAAGATGTCGTACTTGATAAAGTAAAATAAATGAGGATGTGTGGGCGGAATATTAGGGAGACGGGGGTTTTTGAGAAGTGAGCAGAAGGAGGAGGAATAAAGGCGATAGGATAAAAGAGAGATTAAAGAATAAGGGCGGCGGGGTTTGGATTATGGGCGTTATGGGTCGTTTGCTTGGAGAATGGGAAGGAGGAGGGATTAGACGTGAGGAATAGGTTGGTAAATCTTTCGTATTTATGTACCTAATAAAACATTTTTTGAAAATATATCCTCAATAAATCCGAATGCAGAGTAGGATTCGAGCATCGATTCTTGTTGGAGTTTTACACGAAACGAAAATCCTATTGATAAAGTTTTTGTGTCCATATGCTGGTAATTAATTAAGATCAGAATGAATACATTTGGAGCTCTCGAATTGTACGGCGAAGAGTGAGTGTTAAAGTCTCATAATGGAATTTTTCCACAAAAAAATTATAATCTTTTAGTTATCGAATTTTTTTGCAAAGAGTTGGCCAATTAAATTTAAAAGAGGAACATAAGTCACTGGAAAAGATTTCTCTTTCGATTTTCCTTACAAAAATATTCGGATGCTTGAACAAACTCATCAAAGAATCTTGCTTTTCCCTTAAAAGGTCGTATTCTATAACAACAGTATAGACTTTTTGTATACGATCGTCAAAAAAGGCAAACACACTTCGAATTAAAAGTTCTAAAATGACTTTATCGCGTTTTTGTCGCAAAAAATATTTTTTTACACATTTTGTATCTGTTCTGGATAATCGGCTTGACTTTCAGCATTTTCGATAATTCCCGGAAGATATACGGAATAAAAATAATAATTTCCATTGCCTCTTTCTTCTTCAGAGAACGAAATATTTCCCTTCCTTCTCCAACGTTGCCCTGAGCAACACTAGCAAAATTTTCCGAGTTAATTTTCCCAACTTTGAACTTAGCGTCTGGCGAGTCCATTCGTGCGTATACAAAATTAGGCGGGACGGAGTCGCTGGAGAAAGAGAGAGAGACGGCAGAGGATTCCGAGGAAAGAGCATTTTGGAACGCGTCGTTTAAGACTAAAGAGAGAATGAGAGAGAACAAGGTAACATAACGTATATAGCAAGGAATCGTAGATCTTTTTCTTCTTTGTCGGAGGAGGAGCGTTCAGAAACCAAGGACATAAATGGGGTAAAGGGGCGAAACCGATAGTGAGTTGAATAAGAGGGAGGCGGGTAGGGAAAGGAGCTCAACAGGAGTCTTATAATAAAGAGATAGGGAAAAAGAGGGTGGGGAGAGGGGGGGTTTTAGTGGGGGAGGGTAGAAGGGGGGTAGGGAGAGGAACACGAGGATGGATTCGAAAGGGATCATGGGATGGAATTTAGTATGAGGCCCGACAGGATTATACGGAATGGGACTCGGGAGGGAGGGGGAGGAGAGTTTGGGTGAAGGGGAGAGGAGGGGAAGGGAGAGAGATATGAAGATAGAGATAGAAAGAGGGAGAGGAGAACGGAGAGGGAATTCAGAGCACGAATGCTCCTTTGGAATGGCAGTGGGAAAAAATAAAAATGAGGAGAGTAGGAGCGTTCTGTCGGGAGTCTCTCTCGGGGTGATGAAATGATAAAAAGAAAAGGAAAATCGTTCGCCTGAACGGGATTGCTACTTTTGATGGTTCGGAGACGTAGCAGCGCGCGGCATATTGCCCTCCTTCTTTTCCGCTGTTTGTGAATGCAAATTGAAATGTTTAATTAAAGATTTCTTTCGCGGATGTTTCTTGGTCGTTCCGAGAATATGTGGGGCGTAGTAGGAATTCCTTTCGTTTGCCAAACACGTACAGGTGCGAATGATCGTCTCCTTTGTTTATCGTTGAGTTGTTGCTAGTTTTTGTTTTGATGTCGTTACCGTGGTAACGGATGTGAAAGCATACTAACCCATAAGACTACACAATGGTACAATGAAAAAATATGTCGAATGAACTGAAATTCCTGAGTCAGAAAAAGCATTCATAAATCCTATCGATAGATTCTTTATATCCAATAATCATAAAAAGTTGCTTTTTTACCCTACTATCAATGAATCATCACTGATTGTGGCTACTTTGTGGGTACAAAAGTTTTTACAATATTTTTCATGGTAATCAGAGCTACCAAATTTATCGATTGGATTTCGGCCATAAGGCGAGCTCGATAATTCATTCCGAATTAACTCTTAATTATTTTCAGTGGTTCGACTCATTGTAACAGCTGATCCAAAAATTATAATCCGGCAGTGGGAAATTCTTAAAAATATTGAAAACCTGTGACTGAAGGCTTTGAGACTAATAAAATGTTTACCTTTCAATGGTTCCATAATCTATAGTATATTTACTTTTATCTGCCCCCTGCCACACACCCTTGTGGTGGCTTGCAGGGTAAACTGTAGATGTAGATCTCATAATTGATGTCTCCGTTAAAAAAAATAAAATTTTATTTGAAAATGCTGTTGATACAGTTATTTAACAGGACCTAAAAATTGCCACGGGGAAACGTAAATTGGCCTTATTTTTTTATCTATTTCTCATATTAAAAAATAAATATGAAATGTTTTTATGTTTTAAAATGCTAACCTTAAATACCCATTCCCCAAAACTCGCATGCCATGAACAGCGTTATTGGTAACAAAGGCGGAGTAAAAAGCGTTTTAAAAAAATTCGTTTTATTAATTTATGCGAGCGACCTCGGCTTCAACGTTACGTCATCTTCAGGAGTTAAGATCCCATATGGAGCCCTAGTAGGGTGTCTAAAATAAGCGGAATTTTTGCTGTGCTATGTTACTTTACCTTGGAAATAAAATTCCAGTCTGATTAGCCTTCTCTAGTGGAATTTAATAATCGAGGTAATAGTATAAAGTCGATAATAGGGCAATAAAAAAAATATATATATATATATATTTTTTTTAATTACAAAACCTTTACATATAATATTTCATTTGGTTTATATATACAAAAACAAAAATGCAATCATGGATCTTGTTACCGAGAGAATCGTTACCATCTGTTTCAGTATTTTTCTCACAGATAGAACTTGTAACGCAAAATTACTCTATGCAGTATTCGTAATTGCAAACAAAAAGAGCAAAAGAAACAGTTAGTTTCCTCATTATTATTTCTAGAATAAACTACAAAGAGAAAATGACTAATTATATGCTGCAACCGTTACAAATAGAAGTTGTTTGTGGGTACTAATTACTCGAAGGATTTATCGACTGCCGCCATTCATTTCATTTCATACCGACTTCCCGTTCGTACCAAAAAGACAGTTTGGATCCCACATAGCACTTCCTATTTCATATGAGACTTTTGCCATCGAATCGTGGTCTTAATCAACTTCTCTAGGTCCTGTCAGGGGTGTGCTAACGCTAAGAGGAACGTAAACAAAGCATCAACGGCGCAAAGATTAATCTCGGCGGAACATTACGAGTTAGTTTCGATATGCGTTTGAGATAGGTAATTAGCAAATCGATATCCTCTCCAAAAAGGTATCGCAGTGGTTACTTATTCATGCAGCCATATATCATAAATATTTACCAGTTAATCTGCTTAATCAATAATTACTGAAAGGATTGACCCTAGTTAAGGCGCAATTTCGCAAGAACTACAATTTGTTAAAGTAGTAAAATGTATTTAAATAATTAAAGTTACTTGATACTCATACTAAACAGAATCCCTTAATTATTAGGCATTTAAAATAAAAAAATACCAAAGTGGACGTGGCGTAGGACGTTGGGTGATATATAACAATTGGAACAAGAACTTCAGATTTAGTCTAAAACTTGATGTAATAAATTAAAATAGTACAATTTCTTAAGGATATCACCACAAGCACAATTTCATTTTTTCAAGACATACGACGTTGTTTTGCAAAAGCGTGGCGACGACGAAATCGCAGCAACAACAGCCATCAGAAGCTATATTTCTCGTTGATATTGCATTAATGGAATAAAAAATTTCTGAAATTTACTTATATATTGATTCGTAAAAATGTCAGGTTATTACCATCTTGTTAACACGGAAATTGGAATAATTACATGTGTATTTGAAATGGGAGTCAAAAGGCAATGGGGCAAGGATAGGAGGAAGAAAATTCAGCTTACGCTTACTATTGAACTTGTGACGAAAGATATCGGAAATATGAGTCGATAGAACCTTACGGAATAGGTTCTTCCTTATCAGAGGAGTAAAACGAAATACATATACATATAGCACCCAAACTCTATTTTTACTCCTGCCTATCGCCTACTTATTGAGTGAACAAGATGCTCTGTTGCTACAAAAACAACAAAACCGAGAACATTCTTTCCGTATGTATTAATGTAATGCTAACTGAATATATTTTAAAAATGAACTTGATAAACAGCTGCATCATGCATAGATATCAAGCATGGTGTGGATTGGAGAAGTCATATAGGCTGAAAGCAGTGGTAAGCAACCTACGGCCCGGGGTTGTTATATTTAAGCATAATAAACATGTTATCTTTTAGCTATTTCTTCTGTAAAAAAACTTATCGCGACGTCCTCAAAACTGCTCGTGTAGATGGCGGTAAAGAGAGAGGAGAAACACGTGAAGTGCATGCCCCGCAGGTCTCTTTCAACTTGTCACATCTAATCTACTCCTCTTCACTTTCCTTCGAGGACGAGAGGAAAATGTATCAGCCACCCAGGAGATTACCAAGTCCATATTTTGCTCGTAAAATTGGAAATGGAGTGTCTCTCTCTCTCTCTCTCTCTACCACCTCCCTCCCTCCCTTTCCCCCCACCCTCCCGTCCTTCTCCCCCATCCTCTCCTCCCACCGTCCCTCCAATCTCCCCCTCCCTCTCCCTCCACCCTCCCTCTCTCCCTTCTCCTCCCTCCTTTCTCCCCATCCCTCTCCCTCTCCTCCTCCCCCTTCTACCCCCATCCCCCTTCTGCCCCCCTTCTCCCCCTCCCTCTTCCCCTTCTACCTCTCCCTCTCCCCTTTTTCCTCTCCCTCTCCCCCTTCTTCCCCTCCCTCTCCCCCTTCTCCCCCTTCCGACATACCAGCCCCAACCTCGGAGGGCTCAGTCTTCCTCTTCCTGCCGAAAGTGAAAGCACGTCATCCATGAAAGATGTCACGATTCTCGAAGCGATTCGATATTCTCTTTGGGTCGTGAAATTTTGATGATGAGGATATCCTTTAAAACCATTATTCCGCTTATGTGAGTTTTGGTAGTGGCGTTTTGTGCCATCTCGAGCTGAAGCTATGAGAAAAGCATTTTTTTATGTTCTAGGGGTTCTTTTGTTTAATTTTTTAAATGGAATCCTTTTTTCAGTTCGAGCGCAGGCTCATAGATCACAGTGGCTGAATATTTGAGCTTGAATATTTTCAAAGCGATAATATTTAATAAAAAATAAATTAAATTGACTTCGATTGACTTCTGAACATAATCCATTATGCTGTGGTGAATACAAACACAAGTAGTACATGTATTACAGCATCATTCGTTTTAATAATGTGAATACCAGCGACTTTTGCCCTTTTTTGAAATAATAAACAATGGAATCTATAATTACATGATGACAATGCCATAATAAGCGTGCAAATTCGTGCTTTCAATTGATTCATTCATTTAATTAGCAACATCAATCGCAAAAATATCAAAAAATTAGCCGTATTAAAAGAAATTATAGAGGTTAGCCTCCAAATCTAGCAAATTAATCCCTCGCTCAGCATGGTTTGCAGACATGTGACCACTTAAAGGTGAATAATTATGAAACAAATTTTTCGGAAAGCGCAAAATGTATCTTTAAGGGAAATTGTTTTTGTTCATATGGCTTCCTTATCTTTTTCTAACGCTTGCAGAAATAAGATTCCCGAGTAAATTTAACTAAACTTGAACATCTGTAATCTGCTGTTGATATTCTTTGCAATATTCTAGATCAGTGTTCCTCAGCCGGTGGGCCGCAAACGTTTTGAATAAATTTAAGATCGGTTAATCATATGTAAACACTGTCGCACTAAAGTAGCGAAAACTTAATATCTGGCAAAAAGCAATCGTAATAAATATCTAACGAATATTTTAATAAATTTCGTCGTGTTTTTTCAACGACCCGCTACTTTTAGCCAATACAATAGAATTTTCTGTTGACTATATATGCATGCATTGATATAAAGGTGGGCTGCGGATAATTTTCGGTAGTTTTGTTTGGCCGTATAATCAAAAAGGTTGAGAAAGGCTTTTCAAGGCGACTTTCTTTTAATTTGACCGCGCATCTTTGGAAATATTTTGAGAAAGTATGATCTGTGCGTCATCTAATTAATGGATTCGATGCTTCGTCAACAATAGCAGGAAATATTCAATTTAAAATTCATCTCGATAAATCATTCAGAATATTCTAATGTTCAATAATAAGTATGAAACATGCTTAACCTAATCATCGACCTCGTAATTTTTTTCCTGAATATTATTTTGAATACATATTCCGTTTCGTGCATGTTTATACGGATGATACAAACGATAGAAATATACAATAAAACTGACCGTTTCGGTACAGAAAAGGAATTTGCATTCCGATGTAAATCATTTCATTTCGCTTTTTTTAACCTTAAAATTCAATCAGTTCTCGGCCCGTAACTTTAATCTAGTAAAGCGTTTCGCTCATTTATTCAAATGGTGCACGTTCTGCTCCATCTGTGCGATTTTCAGCTGATTGATTCCGCGAGCCTCACCTTCCGGACCCCCTCCTCGCGTTTTTTTTGCTCAATGGCGATCTTTTCTCCGGCATGCGCTATCCAATCTCCTTTTTCTATTTATTTTCGAATCCATAAATTCCAATATATATATAAACACACACGAGCCAAAAAATTGGAATATAAAATAAAACATTTCATCTCTTTTTAACCCTGCGTCATTTCCTCTCTTTTCATCCAACTCTTTATCTTACAAATGATCCCTTTTCATCGCCTCCAACGCAGACGAAGGTGATTTACAGTCATTGGAGTAAAATATACTCCCCCGCAAAATAACACGGTCGTTTAGAATAAGTGTTTTTGTTTGCTTTAAAAATAATTCACCCTCCCTTTGTATTTGCGGGGCCACGTGGGCGTAAGAAAGAGATAGAGAAACCATTTCGTAAGCTACGTTTATCGAATTCCCTTTTTCTCCCATTCAAAAACACAGGGAAAAATCCATGTCGGAGGAGGGAAGTGGTAGTAAATGGGAGGGGAGAATTTTTTTTATTTCAATCCCACCCGTTTGTCCTCCGGGAGAGCCAGCAAAGCACTTGGGAAAAATATTTTTTCATTTTTCCCTCATTCTTTTCTCTTTCCGTTCTCTTTCTCTCCATTTTTCTTTTCCTCTCACTCTCTCCCTTTATATCCATCAACTACCCTCAACCCAACCATCCGCCCTCTTTCTATCTTCATCTCTACCTATCTATCTATCTCTCTCCTTATCCCTCTATCCCTCTCTCCCCATCCCCTCTCTCCTCTCCTCTCTCCCTCCTATCTCTTCATTTTTCTCTCTTTCTCCTCTCTTCTTCCTCTCTCTCCCTCTTCTATCTCTCCTCTCTCTCCCTCCTCTCTTTCCCTCCTATCTCTCCCCCTCCTCTCTCTCTCCCTCTTCCCTCCCTCCCTAGTTCTTTTCGCCCCTCATTGATGTCTCTTTTGGAAAGGGTTCAATTTCTGCCCTGTGCCCAAGAGGAAAGAAAGAAGAAGACGTCGCCATCTACCAAACTAGGATGCCTTAAAAAACGAAGGATCGAGGTTTGAATGAATAAGGTCCTGGAAAATGGAGGCCTTCGTGAGGGTGGGACGGGTAAAAGGAGGGAAAGGGCAGTTTGGAAAATGAGTGAGGTCGTGATGACATAGAGCCCCCTTAGAGACGCGAGGGATCTTCTTTTTTTTATAAAATCTCTATACACATGTGGTTTGACGGGTCGAGGAAGCGCAGATATCTTTTAACGTCAAGACCTAATGAGGTGGGGAACATATCAATACTTTTGATCTTCTAGTCTTTGGCGGACTGATCAAAAGATTAATTTATGGAAAAGTGCATTCACATAAGTGGCGATAGAGAACATTAAGCAGAAATCTAAAATAAGTGAGCCACTGGAGAATTGTCGATCTCGTCTTACTGATGAAAACAAATTTCAGCATAAGCAATTAAGTATTAAAGTATCTTAAGTATTTCCAGTATTACTATAATTACGGGTAAAGACAGTTGCTTTGGAGCCGAAATGCGCATCTGTCTTTATAACCTAGTTATGGCTATTGAAGATACATAATATAAGTGCTTAAGTTTACATTTTTTATATGTAAGTGTTTATTCTGTAATATATGAACCGTTTACAGAAAAATAACGATATTTAATCATTTTTATCCAATTGAAATTAAGGTAAAAACTTGAATTAGTTAATGTTTTCATCTATCGGTTATTATCTTAATGAAAGCCTTGGGTGCAATTCGGATGGACGCATTAGAAGCATTATATATGCAACGTAAATTATTCGTCTGGAGACAAAGTAGATTTCGATTTTTTATCCTACTTCAAACCGATGCTATAGCGTCTAATATTCCCCCGAACGGTGAACGTACTTTTAGTAACAGTAATGTATTAAAAGTTAATGATTAAAGCTAACAGCTATATTTTATGTACAAAACTATTTTCAGTAGGAGCTAAAAATGTGTCAAAATTTTCAAACTAAAGATTATTTTTCATTAGTAAAAGCCGCTGTTTTGATAAACGGTTAAAAAAATAACAATTATTATTGTGTGATGAAAATACGTTGCACTGACTTTTTCCGTGACGTTAAAATTGTTTTTTGTGATATAAATTCGTCAGTAAAAATTTTTTGTCCTGAAATGACGGCAAATCCCTATCAAAATACTAATAGGTAAACGTACTTGGTCTTAGTCATAGGCTGCTGGAAACTAACCATACTGATTAGTTTGTCTGTTGTGCGAAACAAAGCAATAAAACTCGGAATCAGTGTTATACACAGGTCAAAAATTGACGTAATGGAATGAAATACTGCATGGCGTCTTGCTTTTATTTCGTAAAATGTAGTAGAATTTATGAGTGGGAGATAACAATTCATCTTCAATGTCATATTCCTATTATCGCCAACGCAGAAACATCAAAGTTTGCTTTATGGAAATTGAGGCGTGTATTTTTTCACATTTAACATAATAATGAGTTTTCTTAGGCTAATAGTGAAAGGTAGATCTGATTATTAATTTTTAATCGATTTAAAAAATAACAGCTTCAACGAAATTGCTATGCACCAAAAGGCTAAATTAGCACTTTTGTGATGATAGCTCAAAAAACGGACCCATTTGTCATCAAGTAGTTTCTTTACCATTTCCAACTCAATTTATCTTCATTCGCGGAAATTACAATAATTTCAAAAGATATGAATTCCATCTTCGTGTTAAATTGTAAATATGGTTTGCATGATATGCTGCTTCAATCGAAAAAGAGCGCAAATTAATTTTCATTGGACCTTTACAAAAATAAGATTCGTAAAGATACCGGCGTTTATTAGACTGAAATTTACTATTTAAAGTAGGTAATAGTTTTTCAAAAACGTTTGCGACATTTACTCAACAAGATTTTTAAACATGAACTTTTACTATTCGTCATTCGCTAAGCAATTTTATAGTCTACAACTACAACTGTAATCACATCCCGATCTCATTGCACAAAAACATGCTGCGAATTTTTTCTGCATATTTAGCGATTTTTAACATAAAAACTTACGTTCGATATTAAACGTAATTTTTTTTATATTTACGGCCCATAAAATGCTTGAAAACTAAACCCTTTAGAACGGCAGATATCTCAAAAGCGGACTTTTGTGCTTCGCATTAGTATTTACTGTCCATAAAATATCCAGTGTAAGTGTTTAAAGGAATATTCCTGATGAACCTAATTTAACTATAAATTAAAATCAGATTGTAATCCGATTATAATTACTGTTAATTATTACAAAACGAACTTGCCTTGGCCTACATCCTCACTCCATTTAATATGCGAACAGTAACAAGGTAAATCCAAAACTCGCTCAGATTGATAGGCTCGAATAATCCACGCCGTGTTTATAAACTCCGCAACGCGCGTTACATCCTGCGGGGTAATGTACTATTGCGAAATTAAACCAGTCGCTCCGAGCGACTAAGGGAATAGATAAGCCTGTTAACGCGCTAAATCGCCTTTATTAAGAGTAATCTCCTCCGTCTCGGAGTAATGTAACGACGAGGCTTGAGGGATGTTGTTTCAGATTATTAATAATACGTCCCGAAAACCCGCAATGTTTTGGCGGCAGGGTGTAAGACGGGACGGAGGAACGCTAGGCTGGAGAGGAAGTGGGGGAGTGAGGGAGAGAGAGTGAGAGGAATAGTAATGGCGGGCGTAAAAACTTGGCCAAAAGGCTAAGATCGATCATACCCAAAACATGACCACGCCTCCTTCTTTGCCTCTTCCCATCATCTTTTTTTACCCAACACGCTCGCTCACACCCGCGCTTGCAAAACTTTCCTACTCCGGTAACCAAAAACTCTTTTTCCCCCAAACTGCTAGGCGGTAGCCTAGAACGGTCGCGTCACGAATGATTTGAAACTCCATCGGTCGAAATTCATGCGTGCAAAAAAATGAAAAAAACGGGATAAAATTGGTCGATCTTTCTTTGTTATAAATGGCGGAAAGGGGAGTAGTACGGTCACCGAAATGTGGAAGGAGGTTAGGGGTTGAAATTTCTGGAGGCAGAGAAACGTCCGGCTCCTATTTTTTCCTTCTTTTTTTGCTTCCCGTGCGCAGCGGATGTCCATCTTGCTGGGCATGGTATTTTGGAGGTACGAAATGAAAGGCGATCAAGGGAAAAAGGACGCGAAGAAATAGAGGTAAGGCACGATAGTGGAGAGAAAAAGGGATGCGAATATAAAATACTGTTGGGAGTGAGAAATATGAAAAGGAAAAAATGAGAAAGAGATGGAAAAGGCAGGAAAATCACAAGAAGGGGGAGAAAGAAGGATGACAAAAAGTGCGCGAGAAATTAACGGGAATAATTAACTATTAAAAATTAATAGTTTCGTAATTCTCATAAATTACGAGTCATACATTGAACAAATAAATATTCCAAAAGTCTCTAAAAACTTTTATATAGTTGTTATTTTACTATTGAAGTACATATGTATACAATCGATTAATGGATAAGTTAGACATTTTTCGATATATAAGTACCCATACATAAATACAAACAAACTTATGAAGAAGAGAGGTAAAATGAGGTATGGGCGACAACTAGGTGTCGCAGGAAGCCCACTGGACCAAGTTGTCATTTCTCCGTTGCTCAAGATGGATACTGAGAGGGAATTACTATGGCTTAACGGTCACGGGGAGGGATGATTGCGGAGATAGCTGCGGAACCAGAGCTTTGTCCGATGGAAAGAAGAATAAATGCACGCAAGTGGAACGAATGAACAGATGGACAAAGATAAGTAGAGGTACATAAAGAGACACGAAGGACACGGCACGGAATGGGTTCCCCCACGTGGGCGGAAAGATTAATTAACCACGGTTTTGAGCGAAGAAAAGATTTAGTGTTAAAAAATAAGCTTAAAATAAGAGGAGTAGTGCAAAGGTATGAATACATGCAATCAGTATAGAAACACTTGATAAATATCAAAAATACGTTTTTAATATAAAATAATGTATAATTTAGTAGATAAATGGTAGAGAAAAAAAGAACCATGGCGGACAAGGAATAAGGTTTAGGAAATAATCTAATCGAAACTAAGGAAGGATAGAAAGGATAGAACCGGAAGAGGCTTTTGATTCAGCCATGGAAAGGGAGAGGGAAGGGATTCGAGTGGTGAAAGGAGAGTGATACAGAATGAAAAGGTCATGTAACAATATGTTATTGGTCTTCCAATATCCCCTTTGCCATTCTGAGAGGTATCTCAAACCCAATATTGAACTTAGATCACCTTTTATGTCCTAGGAGGCCAGTTTGTGACTGGCTCCTTTGTTCTCTTTGTCTTTGTTTTCTCTTCCTTCCTTTCTGCCTTTCTCTTTTTCCCAAGAAATTTAAAATCGGAAATTTCCTATTCTCATTGCGCTAATATTCATTTTTCAAGATACGTGTGACTTTGGAATCATAAGTCGATCTGTCTTTTTTAATTTATATTATTTGGTATTTCATGATTCATGATTTTCTTCGGGCGATTTATGAGGGAAGTTACTCCACTACAGAGATATATCACGATCGATATTTGTTTAAAAGAAACTGCCGACAATAGAACCTCCAACGCGAATAAAATTCCACTCAAGTTATCGGAAGAAAAAATCTGTATAAATATAAAATTGTAATTTATTTTTCCGCGTACGATAATTCTGTTAAAGGGGATAAATAGTCAGATCAATGCCTCTTCGTGACTTCTGGCATTCTCACACATTCAAGTTGGTTCTCTTCGAACGAGAACAGAACGATGAGATAAATACAGCTAGGCTTTCGTAAATCCTTGTTTGCATCCAAAATATGTTTTCAAAACAAAAATAACAATTTTATTCGTGTATAAAAATGAAAAAAGTGAATTTGATATCACATTAAGACAAAATTAAAGAACATTCGTTTCATTTTATGATTAATTTCTCACGTTCAACCGTGACTGTTTTAAAAAAATGTTATTATCATCTGGAATTAATATTTTTCAATATACTTAATTTCCTTCGTATTTTTGCGGTATCGATCGAAGTATTTTGTAGTTAAGATTGAAGTTATAATTGGATAAGAAATTTTACAATACGCTAGATATATTTCCAATTTGAGTATTCCAACAGAGAAAACTTCCTTGAAAAGCATTCTTCTATCTTGTGAAATATTATCTCAATTATTTCCAACATAACGCTCCCTTTGTGCCACGCTGAAATTCCAGATAAACTAGAACAACCTTTCATAAATCCTACTCCTCTTTAATCAAGTTCTATGAAAAATTTAATTATAACTCATTTTATTTGTGGCATACATGCATAGCAGCAAGTTCATTATTCCTATTCAATTTTTAATTATGTAAGGCTGCATAAATTATTAATTTTTACTTCGTGAAGGCAATGCATCTATTTGTGACATGATTTTAAAATGCGAGTATCAAAAGTAATTATGAAGCTAGATGCTTCATAATTCATTATGAAAAATTTACTAAGCTTCATTGTTTTGTATATATCAAATTAAACGTTTTTTTCGAGATCTAATTTCTTTATAATATCAAAATTTTATTCAATTTTAATGCTAAGCGTTATACATGGAAACGATTGTTTTAAATAAGATTTATTCTGAAATTCGATATAGTAGTACGTAACCCTTTTGCACAGGTAGATAGCAGAGCAAGAATATTGATCGTGCTGATGTGCTTCATACAAATAGAAATAAATTTGCCGGAACAAATGTTTGTAATTTTCATAATGAAAAATACACGCCTGGAAATGTTATAGCAGGCGATATACGTATAATATTCCTTTTCCCAGAAGAAAATAATTATTTTTATAAAGCGACTGGAGTTATATTTTGTTTTCATAAATTTAAATAAATATTGCAAATTATTTATACCTAAATTCATGTTTTTATCTGAATTGTGTAATATTTTTTCCAAAAGAGAAGAAATACTTAACATATTGATTAGTCATGGCTGATTTTCGTATTTGTTCAGAGACTCTCTAAAATAAAACGCAGATGTTGACTAATTGTAAAACACGCTGATTTTGGCTTTAACTCAATATATGCAATTAATTATAGGACTCGCTATTTCTAGCTAACTAGGTTTTCCCTGCGCAGATAATGGAGATGTCAGTATTTGTATGGCGATATTTGATTGGTTTGGACGAGAGCGTAGCAAATTTTTCGGCGTTCTTTCCATCAAAACAACCTTATTTCTTTATAAATAAACAACAGAAGCTCCAGATTTAAATTTGTGGTCTGCATTGGATTCAACAAGGTTGATTTAATCGTGTCTTTTTAATCGTTGACATTCTATCCGCTCCAACGCATCCAATTTATAGGCCGCAGTAAACAATATGAGCTCGAAAATTATAATTTGCGTCGAATTGCTAGTGTTTTTTTTGCAAAGCATTTCTTCCCTACATCGTTTCCGAATACACCAAACTTGGCGGCGCACACGCACCATTTTTTTAATTAATTACTAGGTCGACCAGAGTACCCTGCTGGGGTTTTTCAATAAATGCATGGCAATTTGTCAGCGTTTTCCTGCATTTCTCGTTATTCGTTAACGCTGTAGAACTACTTTCCTCCGTTTATGAACTCTGAAATTTTTCTGAGTCGTTCGTAAATTTATCTGCAATTATAAGGGAGGAAAGACGTTTAGTGTGAATAAATAATAAGTAATTGTAGCAATACCAATATCTCTCTAGAAACATAAAAACTACGACAATCACGTATAGTACTAATTACCGTCGCACAAAAGCATTTCGTGTTGTTTTATTGATGCAATGTTCTTTTGTATATTTATCCATGCCTCATTCATGTGAGATGGCAGTGAATTTCATGAGAAATTGTTTTGAGATTTCGTCGCATCTAAACATAATGTGTACGGTATGCCTACCGTATCTATGCTTTAAAAACTACACCCACGTTCTCTCTTTGTACGCTATTACGCAAAAAACTTTTGGGCAAGCTATATGTTTTAATATTGGTTGTTTGGTTTGTCGGTCCGTAACGCTCGAAGACCAACTCAGACCGGGATGGCCTGACATCCTCGGGCATTTTCACTTATCTAGCGCACGTGTTTGCACTCCATGCAGTCAATTTTACGGCTGAGCAGTTCATCTAGAAAGATGGGATGTTTTCTGCGTCGACTTTGTTAATTTTCGGTTGCATTCGGCGTAATTATTTTTTTGCAGTAATAAAATCGGATAGAGTAACTGATTGAAGAAGTCTGAAAACATCCTATCTTTCTCGATGAGCCGTTCCGATAAAAAAATGAACGCACAGAGCGCAAATACCTGTGTATGCATAGTAGAAACGCCCGCGGGCGCCCGTCCCTCTCCGGGAAAGTTGGGCTTAAACGGGATTTTGGGCAATCACCGTGTACAATTAAGGCCAGAGTTACATTCTACGAACGTTTCATTCCTCAATTTGAACACCGTGGAAATGGCTGCAATGTACTTGATTAATCGAATTTTAAAATTATTTATATTCGCCGTAAAAAGCCGGGAATTGAACGTCAAAAAAAATAAAAATTCATTTTCCTGCCATCGATTTTCAAATACGCGTCTAATAAGTCAAAAAAATTGTTATCAACAAGAAACTTTTACGTTTTTGTAGTGAAAATCTGTTTTTATAGGAGCAATCTCATTTTTGTTAATTTCTCGAAATTTTTACGTAAATTAATTTGGATTAATAAGAAAAAAATAATTCGTGAATTTGTTGCCGAAAGAATTTTTCTTAGATAATATTCAACTTAGTTTCAAATTTACATATAATGAAAGGATGGTATGCAGAGATTTATGGAAGAAGGGGAGGGAGAAAGATCTGGAGGAAAGAGTGAGAGGAGAGAGAGAGAGAGCCAAGTAATAAAAAATAGATGAATATATTAAATTTGATTTCCCATCATTTTTGTCTAGTCTAGGTTAGCATTTACATTAGTTATCCGATAAAATAAGTCAAAATTAATATTTTTCACATCGGGGTTTTATTATTTTGCACACACATTAAAGAAAATAGCTAGAAGCTTTACGTTTGTGATGTTTCTGTGTTTTAGTGTTCTTTTACGTGTGTCGCTTCGACATCCCCGGGGCCTCGCCAACCTGAAGTCGTCTGATTGGTGAGTGTTCACTGGGTTTCCTCATCCCAACACCTTGTTGACATCCATATATCCATTTTACCTTTCCTTTTCCGTAAGCTGTTATATATATATATATATATATATATATATATATATATATATATATATATATATATATGTATATATATATATATATACACACAGTAAAACCTGAAAATGTGACCATCTCTATATAGTGACCATCTGCTTAATGTGACCACTATTTACCGGTCCCCACGGATATGCTATGTTTTCGATGTCATATTTTTTGTCTATAGTGACCATCTGTTTATTGTGACCAGTGACCACCTATTTAAAGAACAATCTAAGAGAAGTACATCCCATAAAGTTACCGGTCAAGAACTAACTCTTACAGTCTCAACATTTTGAAAAATTCGCACATCCCTAAGCTTTTGTCTAATTGTAAGTCTCATTTACTGAATTCCAAGGTTAACCTAGAATACAAAACAATAAACGGGTTTTACCCGCATTGTTCCCCGACCATGCCCGATAATCGTAAAGGGCTCGTGTCGTTTTGGGAATATGGCCTTCCCAATTGACTTACGAGAAATATATTATATAGATTTGAGATAGTGTCAACCGACTACATACTTTTAAGAGCTAATGATGGGAAATTTCATGGAACCTCCATATGTACTGATGTCTTCAGTTGAGAATTCCTCCAAGTAGGAAAGGGATCTTGGTAGCCTTTAGTAGAGAAGCTACTAACCTCACTCCCTCCATGGAGAATACACTAGGAAATGTTCTCAATCGCTTACAGGGGTTTTTCATGAAACTTCAGTTGAGGTAATTGAGCCTCAAGTTTAACTCCTCCAATGAGTTAAACGCATCTTTCTTAAAAATGACCTAGGTTTCGTTGCAATGCGATATCATCAGGTGAAGTAAACTAAAAACCGGTAGCAATTGATAGTAATAGGTACAATGGGTGGGTTAAGGAGAGTGAGTTTAGTGATGATAATGAAAGTGATTGTGGTGTGAACGACCATTGGAGGAAAGGAGTGAGCGTATGTTCATGGGAAGAGGAGGGAGAGAAATCAGTTGTGTTCAGTGAAGTCCAGTAAGCTAGATAATGAGAAGACCATGGGGATAATTGGTGGGAATAATTAGATTAGGGAGAAGTCGAGAGTGACAAGGATACCAAATATCATTTATCACTTAACAGTTTTTCTGGAAGAATTGGAAATTATACGGTCAGAGAATTTTCCCAATGCTTCAGTTGTGCCTAACGCCCTCATGCATCAGTCAGCTTCTCCCCACTAGTTAACCCAGAAGGGACGCTCCGGAAGTTTTGGTTATGGTGATTTCTAGTATCATTTTTCATTTGTGTAATTTGTACGAATGTTTTCAATTATTCATTTAAAAAAGAGAAAAACTACATTTTTAAACCTCAAGCAGGATTCAGTGGTGTTCTTTAATCTGCATCAAGGAATTGTCTATCCTGAAGTAAGTAATGTCCTTTTCAAATATTTTGTATTTAAATAAGAAATATAGAATGTTTTTGATCAAAAACTATGCGAATGGGAGAATGTGCGATTAATTTTTATAATTTTATACGCGGGTTAAATTTACTTGTATAAAATATCAATGTTAAAATTATAATTATAGTTTTCAACACATTTCAGTATGGCATCATCACATAAAAAATACAAAGATAAGGTCTTAAATAAAAATTGAATTTGATTAGATTTTTAGAAAACCACAGTGAAAGAAAAGCTGCAGAAAATTTGGAATTAGCAAAACCAATGTTAATAACGTAAACAAAAGGAAATCCGAGAAGGAATCTTTGGAACTTAGTCGGAAGCGTCGGGCAACTGAGTTTGATGAAATTAATTATCAACTAGTTTTTAAAAATGAGAGGATTAAATGCATGAATATCTGGTCCGATGCTGCAGTAAGTAGCGTTAAACTTTGCTAAAAGACTCAATTTATCTCACTTCATTAGCTACGTCTAGAGAAGGATACGGGAAAAATTATTTATTTGAGAAAAAGATGTAAAGACAAAAAATATTGTATACGAACAAGCATTACAATACAAATTAACTTGGTATAAATACTTCATTTATTCTCAAATCTTCTTCAAATTATTTTGTCTTGATTTAAATACCCTAGCCAAGCAGGGTACATTTGCTAGTGTGTGTGTGTGTGCGTGCGTGCGTGTGTGTGTGTGTATATATATATATATATATATATATATATATATATATATACATACTAGTAGAAGGTGCTTACTTTCTGCAAGAATTTCATCTCACCTTGAAAAATATTAATTTTTCAGAGAGATATTTCATTATTACAAATATCTTTTTTAATTAAAAAGTTTTCACCTCTGTACCAATTTTCTTCTTTCCTCATGGGAAAATATCGGAGTAAAACACCTAAAATTTGTAATTTGTAATTATACTTTTTCCATTATAGGGTACTAATGCCACACCTTTGTGCTAAATTTTAAAGTTATAGTACATCAAGAAGTGAAATAATATTTATCTAATTGTATAAATTTTAAATATTGTTTATGGCCGCAATAACAACTTCATGGAGATATTCAAATATTTATATGTGCATTTGCACTAATCTCTAAATAACTCTACAACTTCAGCTCCGTATTTCGCGCCGTTGTACCTAAACATTTGCCTATATGTTTAAATTTTAAGAACTTTAAATAGCAAAACAAATTAAAATATTAAAACTTCTATAGATTCCATTTCGTTTTGTTAAAAATTCTACCTTCAAGGAAAATTTCAGCTCTGTTGCACATTTGGAAATAAAAAATTCATAAAAATTTGTTTAAGCAATTTAAAATTTTTACTGGCCGCATTGTTGAAAAATTTTAAGACTTTTGTTTTTCTATATAGAATTTGCTCCAAAATGGTTGTACAACTCGTAGTTACGACATATAGTTTCCGAGATACAAATTAATAAAATTTAATGTACAATTGGGCTATAAACAGCCTAAAATTTAATAATTTTGAAATTTTCGGTTTTTCTAATTGGTTGTGAGCAAAGTCCTTTTATCACGCAAAATTTCAGCCTTGTGTTCCTTTTAGATTGGTCTACACATTATAATTCCTTTTCCCATGTTAACTTATGGCAGATTTTTCTTTAATATTTCATGTTTTTGGATATTGACGTCGTTATAAGTTTACGCCGTAGTGTTAAATAAACTGCATTATAATACAATCCACTGATTTTCTTTATAAGCACTAAATTAAAAATATTATTATATAAAGTTCCTCAACCCCCATAATTGAAAGGAGTAACGTTCTTTTATTTAATAAAATATATCGCGTTTAAAAATTATGACCTCATCTTATGTATTCGTCTTTGGTTGAAATCAATTGGACAATAAGAATTTCCTTATTAAAAAGCATTAAAAGGATGATATTATAATACGGCTGGCAATTCCCATTGTAAAGCATTGTCCCGGTTACTATGGTAGCTGAAGTTTTTTATTGTTGAGCATCTGCTTTTTTCCGATTGAAAACATATTTCTCCGTCATTTCGGCCACAATTAAAATTTAGTCACCAAAAATAAGAAACCATACTCTTTTAGCTATAGAATTGAATTTGTTCCGAGATTCTATCTTAATTATAATTATTTTTAATATGCAAATTTATGAAACTGCACATATTTCCATGTTTTCTTATGGAGTACTGAAATGGATCATTGGGGTCAAGAATACCCCATTAAAATTTAACGTTTGAATTTTAGATTTTTTGGTTGGTAAAACGTAATAACCTATCATCCTGCCAAATTTCAGGTCCATGGCATATCTAGAAGTACCTTAGGTTTTATATCATGTATATATAAATATATATATATATTATATATATATATATATATATATATATATATATATATATATATATATATATATATATATTATATCCTCCTACGTAAGAAGCAGCTATTTATCATTACTAGTAGAAGGTGCTGACATTCTGCAAGCATATCATATCACCTTGAAAAAACATTCGTTTTTCAGACAGATATTTTATCATTACAAATATTTTTATAATTCTAAAGATTTCACCTCCGCAGCGATTTTCGTTTTTCCCCTATGTAAAATTAATAGATTAAAACAATCCTCAAACTTTGCAATTTTAAGAATTTTGATCGTTTTCACTGATGGGGTACTAATGCTACACATTTCCGCCAAATTTTAACGTTGTAGAACTTCTAGAAGTGAAATGATATTTTTCTAATTGTTTCAAGTTTAAACATTTTTAACGGCCGCCGCAATTCATATATGGAAAGATTTAAATGTGTATTTGTGCAAATGCTCTCTTCTGTAAATAACTTAAAAATTTCAGCTTCCTAGCTCATCCCGTAGTACCTAAAGAGTTGTCTATTTTTTTAAAATTGAAGTATTTTTAAAGATAAAAAAATTATAATATCAAAATTTCTATAATCCCTCGTTTGTTTTTTTACAAATCCTACCTCTAAAAAAATTTCAGCCCCGTAGCACATTCAGAAATACATAAACCTTGAAAATTTGTTTATACAATTGCGAATTTTTAACGGCCGCATTATTTCACTTTTTCACGATTTTCGTTTTTTCTAATTTTTAGGCACTTCCAGATGAGCTAGAGTTTCGAAATTTTTTCTTAGGTAGGATTTTGTGCAAAACCGACTAGTAGAAACGAAATTCTTGAAAAAGTGCAACAATGCGACCGCTTAAAATTTGAAATTGTTTAAACAAATTTCAAGGTTTTTGTATTTTCGAATACTGCGGAGCTGAAATTTTTTTATAGGTAGAATTTGAAATAAACGAAATAGGGATTATACAAATTTTGATATTTTAATTAGTTTGGCAGTTAAAAATTTTTAAATTTTAAACAAATAGGTGAATGTTTAGATACTACGGGATGAGATAGTGAGCTGAAATTTTAAATTTGTTTATAGATTAGTCTTAACAAACGGATAAATATTTCAGTGTATCTATGAAATGTTTTTTCACTTCTGAATGTGCTACAAATATAAAATTTGGCGTAAATGTGTGGCATTGTCAACCCAATGTGGAATATTTTTAATATTCCTAAAACTGCAATAATTAGTTATTGTTTTACTCCATTATTGTTCCATAAGGAAAAACAAGAATCGGTCCAGAGGAGAAATCTAATGAATAAAAGAAATATTTCCCATGATGAAATATCTCTCTGAAAAATGAATTTTTATCAAGGAGAGATAAAATGCTTGCAGTATGCAAGCTCCTTTTACTAGTAATATATATATATATATATATATATATATATATATATATATAAGGGTGGTCTTTATAATGGGGGAAAAAACAAACGTTTTATTTTGAATAGGGGCACCAGCCTATCTTGTTCCAATATTTAAAAAAAAATATTCCCAAAATTTAGTAAATTTTAGATGAAATTTATAGGTTGCTACCAAAGTTTGAAACATTAAGTTTTCTGTATTTTAAACAAAATGTAATACAGTACAAAGCATCTAAAATTTAGAGTTGGTAATTTCCATGTTACATTGTCAAATGATGAACATAACAATACTAACAGAGTGGTATATTAATTGTTTGTGGCAAGTGTTCCCTTCGCAAAGTCTGGATATCTCCTCTGATGATCGCTGACAACTTGCAGAAGAAATTGCTTTTGCTGTTCACCCTGGGTGTGTAATCGATTGTATTCCTCGATCAGGGCAACTCCGCGTTCTGCCGTATCGTTAACGCAATTGATGCACTTTTCTGTGGCAATGTAGTTCCCATCAGAAGCCCAGAGTTCGGGATCCAATTCTGTGAATTTCGAGTCAAGACCAAGTATGTCGAAAAACCTCAAAGTGTTGGCTGACACAAAATATTCCAAATTTTTCTCCAAGATGCTATCCAAATCGACAGTCACTCTCTTTGAGTGATCCTCATTACCATCATTTTGGAGAGCTTGAATCAGTTTTGCTTTTGTATCTATTGATACTTTTTTATCAAAGAAAGCAAGGGCAACCAGCTCTTCGCTGAGGTACCACAGATAACGAGCAAGCTTCTTCAGAGCAGCGTTGGCAACTATTGAGTTTGTAGTCTTGTACTGTTACAGCTACAGTCGCACTTTCTCGAACATTTTTCTTTCCAGTCAGGTGCAAATGAAAAAATAAGCCATTGCCTCTCGCTTCGAAGGTAGCTAATTTCCAGGCATTTCACGTGATTGTAGTCCAATTAGCCAAACATTCGTCATTTTACGGGTAGTAGGACTAACAGTAGCCATTTCTTCATAAAAGTATACCTGAAAGTAAAGTGAAAAAATTAGCTAGCTTACTTCTGTTGTCATTAGTTTATTTTTGGAGTTCAACAGAACGCAGTACTAAACTTACAAACTGGGAGTACACTGTATTGTAATCTCCTACGAGTCAGGTTCACTTGAGTCTCTACACAACAACTTTATGGGAGAAACCCCTTGGCTGAACTGCACTCTTTGGCTGCCTGATGACAACTGAACTCATTGAACTTGGTAGGCTGCTTATATAGTTTAGGCCATAGATTGTTCCAAAAGATTCTAGAGCGTACTGGAAGGTTCTACATCATTACAGAAGGTTCTAGTACGTTCCGGAAAGTTTCAAATTGTTCCGCAAAGTTCTAGAACGTTTCAGATTGTTTATGTAGGTTCTATAACGTCCTGGACAGTTCTAGATTGTTCCAAAAGACCTGATATGGACTATTACATAACACAAAGAGTGCTCCTGCAAGTGGACTTACGCAGGATTTCTGAGGGGTACATCTGAAAGGTTATATCTATTGCAGTATTGCGTAACATTGACCAATGGGTGCTGCATCACAATTTTCAATACTAAGTATCTACAATTCACAATTCGATTCAAATAAGTTTAAAATTTAAACTAATTTAAAAATGAGTGCACCTATGTTTAGCATTATGATATATTGCGATTTTTCAATCTTGGTAGCGACCCCTAAATATTATTCAAAACTAACCTAATTTTACCAAAGTTATTTTTTTTCATAATGGAACAGATTCAAAACGTGCCCCCTCCAGTTTTCCAAAAATTAAAAATAAGGACCACCCTAATATATATATATATATATATATATATATATTCATTCAGTAAAACCTGCCTAAAGTGACCACTCACGGGACCATACAAAAGTGATCACTTTAAGAAGGTGGCCACTATAGTAAAACTTTTGGTATTTTATGTGGGAAAAGATATATGGAAAATAAAATAGCCTGATAATTAATTGGGACGCAGAAAACATATTTTATTTGATAATTTATTCTCCTAAAGTCAGTAAATGAATTATGATATCAAAAACAAAAATTAGAAAGGTGTATGATGAAAAAAGCAATTAAAATTAATAATTGTTAAGTTACTTTTCTTTACAATATTGTGAAAAGACATTTACAGATTATTATATTTTATTTATGGTTCTATAAATGTGTCCATTGTTAATTTGTTGTAATTTTGTCGTTTTTTTAAATTAAATTATCCATTATTCTTTTTGTTTCATAAATTGGCACTAATAATTTAGGACACTTTTCAATTGCGAATTCAGACACTATTTGTTTAAGCATACTGGATACTTCTTCGTGTGTGAAGGAAGACTTATCATTCCCATTTATGGGTGATATATCATCATCATCATCACTGTAGTAACTGTAATTTATCTTTCCAATTGTTTCATAGAATTCCTGAAGCACCACGCCAAAAACCTCATCAGAGTTGAGAGTTTGGAAAACTGTCGTGTCTTTTTCGCATTCTATGAAATTCTCCATGTCACTGGCTTCTAAAGGTGGGAGTTTAACTTTATTTACATGTATCAAAAACATCTTCTATCACAAACCCAGCTTTTTTATAACATTTACGCATAGTTTCTTCTTTTACACTTTTACACGCATTCGCGATCTACAAAACAGCATCAAGTACATTCACTTTTGTAGCAACTAATGAAACAGAATGCATTGAATTTGTTTCACATCTAGATATGACGTATAAAAGGAGTAATCGCCTGTAATATGACTTAAAAGTCTTCAACACACCTTTATCTAAGGGTCGAAGGACTGATGTGCAATTTAGGGCAAAACCTTGAGCGTTAAATTAGAAAAATTTTCAACTAAAGGATGAGGAGGACAATTATCAACAATCGTTAAAATATGCCTTTTCTGTTTTCTCATCTCACTATTGATCTGTTTTAACCACTCAGTAAACAATTCTGAAGACATCCACGCTTTTTCATTAGTTCTCCATAATACTGGAAGCTGGTTGGTTTACATTTTCACAACACCAGGGATTTTGATACTTTCCTACCACAAGAGTTTTAAGTTTTTCGCCTTTTGCACTAACGGCAAGCAACACTGTAAGGCGTTTCTTAGACATCTTTCCACCTTTACGCATATCCCCTTTAATTACCAAAGAGCGATCAAGCATTGATCTAAAAAACAAACCACACTCGTCACCATTAAAAATGATTTCTTGGCTAAAACCTAAAACAAATTCATGAAAATGGGATTGGAAATCATCGACAATAGCTGGATTAATTTCATTCGCGTCACCTGACAGAATTTTTGAATCAATATTATTCCGAATTTTAAAACCTTTAAGCCAACCTGAAGATGCTCTGAAATGAGATAAACTGAGTCTTATAGCAAATTTTAACACTATAATTGTTCGTGAGCAAAGCAGTCGTTTTACAATTCAACACCTGCTACTTTAAAGACTGCCCTTGTCTAAGTCGTTGTGATCGAAGTCGAATTTGTCTTCGTTCAGAACTTTGCTGCTCTTGCTGTGGCTATTCTCTTATACCTTAATCTGTCGGGATCTGAGAATGATCTCCATGGTCGTTTTGGCATTATGCTTGTTTTAAAACCATTGTTTAATTTATTTGAAAATTATTTTCTTAAAATAAATCTATAAAAGTAATGGAGAGTATTAAAAATGGAAATTTTAAACCAATATTATGAATTTTTATCTAGATATAGAATTTCGAAAACGAAAGAAGTCGACCTGAAATCAAAATTTAAAATCTTGCAAACTTTGATAGGTAGACGGTAATTAGGATTTTTCTGCACAAACAAACAAATTTTAAAAAATATTTATGAAGATAGGTACCCAGAGAAGATTATTGTTTCTTTATTACTGTATACATTTTAAGATAACGGAAGGTTGCTATTTACGGCTATTGTTGTTCCACATTTTTAAGCAATCATTTGTGGTGATGAATCCGGAGTCTCTGCCGCTGTTAAATTGGTTATTTTACCGAAGCAAGGATTGAGTTATAGCATACTTATAAAAAAACATTAAAGGGGATAAGCTTGCTTACTGTAAAAAAACAGACTAAAATATTAATTATTATTGCGTCTACAAGTGAAATGTTTTTAAACAAAAAATTCACTAATATAAACATTCCAATC
The DNA here is from genome assembly GCA_028673005.1 of Tanypteryx hageni. Classification (NCBI taxonomy): domain Eukaryota; kingdom Metazoa; phylum Arthropoda; class Insecta; order Odonata; family Petaluridae; genus Tanypteryx; species Tanypteryx hageni. The sequence goes on from CM054112.1 coordinate 39,522,906, forward strand.
ATTATATATCACAGGACACGCTAATCGCCGATGTAATGAAAATCCGTTTGATATAAGCCGAGATGGAATTTAGGTGATAATATTTAAATGACCTATTTTGGTAACATTGATCCATTTTAATATAAATGTATTTTAATATAAATGCGTATATGTAGATGAGTATGAGGCCATGAATAGAATTCAACTCTCTGGAACATACTATAATGCAAATTATATATTTTTTAATTTTCAGTCAACATAAAATATTGTTTCATTAAATTAAAATTTATTAGTTTTATTCCAAGGAAGTTCAATATATCCCCTCTCAAAATAGCGCCACAAACGGACATTTGTCTCTTTAATAACCATGTAAACTCTATGTAAACAAATTCTGATTAGCTCATTATATAAATTTCTGTCAAATTTCAACTTTCTATCTACATCATTGATCGAGTTATTCGCCTTTTAATAATTTTACAGTCATACCAACGAACGGACAACATAGCGTATTTCAGCGCTTTAGATATTCCTTCTCGTAAATAACACAATAAACTATGAAAATCATTTCCATCTCTTTCCCGTATAAAAAGTTTTCCAAGCACGCTTAAACTCATAAGGATTGGAATAACAAAATGATTTAGATGTCTAACAATGTGATTGGTAGGCAAAGCAACATCCCGTTAAAATGGCACGATTTCCCCAAAATATGTGAATTAAACGTTTAACATGAATAATTTCGAACTGTGAACGAAAAACAAAGAACAGAATAAAAAACATTGTAGTTTTTCCTTTACAATGGTCTAAATCAAAAGATCGTGAGTCAATTTTTTCTCATTTTAATCTCAAAAAGAAGAGAAGCCTGCGCGTCAAAAAGTCAATTTTTACAAGTGTTATCTTATCTTACAATTAGTATTTTTGTATAGGAGTACATTATCTCTGCCAAATTTTTAGTTTATATCTGAATATTTTATTGAGTTATGCTTTTTAAATATATTCCAGGAATCAGGAAACCAGGAAACAGACGTATTTGTATATATATTATTTTATTTCTTTATTTATTTATAAGCGAATTTCGAAACTAGATACATAATCTTGTAGAAAATTATCTTGGTAACATTGCAGTTCTCGAAATTACCAGCATTCTTCCCTTTAAACTTCCATGTTATGTCTTATTAGACTTGGCTTCTTCAAAAAATAATTCATAACTTGACCGACTTGACTAAGTTATCAGAAATATATGTACGAACAGAATAAGAGTTTTCTCGCAAAAGTTTTTAAAGTTTAAAGTTCTCTAGTATGTATTTGTATTGAGCCTTAAAGCATTAAAAAACTTATAAATACATCCTCGAAGGCAAAACTTCCAGGAAGCTTTCCGTAAATTTTATTTTGAATATTAACTTGGTGTTTCGCGCAAAAAAGGCACTTTGCGGGAGTACGTGTTAAAAATAATTTCTCGAACGTAATTATATCATCGCTGTTAAAAATATTAGGATAGAAGAGGTTATTCTAAAATGTTTGGTTTTATAATATTTCACGCCTCAAAAACGTGCAGCCCCTTTATTCCTATTAAATATTCTTATCAAAATAGTTCATTTTCATATAATTGCCAGCTTTAACGTCAAGACAACTTTGCAAACTGACGGATTCACGTGAGTTTAAATTTGTTCATACTCTTTTTTATATCTATTGCAAATGAGAAAGCAGGCGAGTCGAGTCGAGAGATTTAAATTTTAATGTCAGGTTTTCGGAAAGTTATCAATCAACGTTATAAGTACTGTGATACTTTAGCATCGAATTCATCATGGACGTCCGAAAATTATTGAACTCAAATTTTTCAAAATAATCTGTCAACCAGTAAGTCTGTCAACAAAAATAAAGGCGATGTTAAGACTCGTATGTGTTTACGATTAAATTTTATGAATCACGTTTCATGAATAAATATAAAAAATATTCTCTGTAGGAAGATTATTTTGCCATTGAATCCATATCGCATCGAGGATACTTTTTTCAAATTCTTATTTTTTTGTAATTTAGCCAACAGTTCCAGATTATATAGATGCTATAAGGCCTTACGTTCGTGACTATAAACACTCCATTCGAAAACTTTTACAGCAAAAAGGCGTTTTAACTTTTCATCTCAGCGATACAGATAAATGCGAAGAACGTTTTTTCCCTTCAGAGTGGTCTCTTCCCTCATACTTCAACGTTTTCCAACCGCTATCCGGTGTCATCAAAAGCTTTTTCCCCCAAATAAAAATAAACTTCTCCCCGATCCGGTAGGATCCATCTTCATTTCATCCTTATTTTTTCATCCAAAAGTCCTTTTTAGATAAAAACTATTTAATTCTCGGTGTCGCGGTTGTTACGACAAACGTAACTAAGCGACCAAACGAAAAAAATCCCTCGGTCGACAAGTCTGGAGGAGTGACGTTGTTCTGAAAGCCCAAACAACCAGACAGTGAACATTAAGAAGCAGTCTGTTTACTCCAGACAACAGTTCACAGTTTAAGGTATAGCTTGTTCACAAAGATAGCAAACTGCACTTGCATGTAAGGCCGCCATCTTTCTGACGCAGCTAATAGCGACCCGAAAGGTGGAAATAATGTATTCAGTTGGGCAGGATGGGGAAGGAAGGTCGGAAGAAAAGGCAGCGGAGGTCGTCAAGCCCTCGCTAAAAGGCGCAGACAGCCGAGAGAATCATCATCCGCCTCCCTCATCTCCATCCATCGTCCCAGACCCCGGACATCCGCCCCGCTCACCTTCCTCCCATTCCTTCCGCCCCCCGCTGTCTCCAAAGGTAATCGCTCATCCCCAGCCACCTCGTACTACCCTCCCTCAACACGGTGAGGGATGAGAGAAAAGTTGTTGTAAGCCCTCCTCTCTCCCTCTCCACGTACTCCCATTTTCCCAGCCCACGAGAGGGCGCTCATAAAAAAAACCGATTTTTTTACGTCCTAAAAGATTTGTTGTCATGGAGATATAACCTCCCAAAGTGATAAGGAGCTAAGATAATTCAGAAGAAAGAGGGAAGAAGGAAGATGAATAGAGATGTAGAAAGTGCGTGATAACCCAAGAGAATAGATATAAACAAAGGGAGAAGTGAAAGTGGAAAAAAGAGAAAATGAATAATTAAAGCGCGGATGGACAACAGAGGAAATTATGTATACAACGTATACACGTATATCAAGTATATATTATGCATACATTAAGTAGAGTATAAATAGTTAATAGTCAGAGTATTTTACTGGAATGGCAAGGCTTTCTATATTTTCAATACCGGTGATTAGATAACAGTTTTATCCTCCGTTTACCCTTTTCAGCATATGAATCGGGATATCGCCATAATGTTTACGGGTTTTACACTTGTGTCACCAAGATCACATGTGAAAACTCAAACTTGAATGAAATTATCAAGATTCTTGGCAAACCAATGTTAGAATCTCTTTAAATACGAGTAGGTCATATCCGCATCGTGTTATATTGGAGCGCGTTTATATAAACTTACCCCTAGGAAAAGAGAACGGGGAATATATCACTAAATATCGAGGTCGGAAAAGTAAATTGCAGCGCCATCCGCTTTAAACTGATCGATATTAGTTTAATGTTTCGAATTTTTTGGCCCTCCCATTCAGAAAACCACCACTAGAAGACGTAATAGCCAACATCGAATCCTCTATTAAATATATCCCAGAAAATACCAAGAACTTTATAAGGAACTCGGCATTAAACAAAATAAAATCAACACAGCACGACCCACACCCACCCACCAGAAACAATATCAAGTCGTGAAATCGTTAAATTCCAAAAATTGTTTTTACATCAAAGCCGACAAAGGAAATACTGTTGTTATAATGGACAAGAATCAATATTACTAAAAAGTGGATCAACTTCTCCAAGAAGGCCCCTACACTAAAATCACAAAAAACCCTTTGAACCAATTGATAACAAAAACAAAAAATACTCTGAAAACATGCCCCGCTTTGATAGATAAACGACTCAATCTTCAATTAAATGTCTCTAATCCGGTTGTCCCCAGAATGTACTGCCTTCCAAAATTACACAAATCAGGCATACCTATGAGACCCATAGTTTCAGGGATCAACTCTCCTACATACAAAATATCTCAGTGGCTAAACCATCGATTCAAACAAATATAAATAGATTGTATCTCTCGCATCAAAAACACACAAGATTTCATCAACAGAATTAAAAACACCGCAATTACAGATGATGAAATACTAGTTTCCTTCTATGTCACCTTCTTATTTCCAAGCGTACCCATCAAAGGAACCATAGAATTCCTACAGACATGGCTATTAGAAAAGAATATTCCTAAAGAAGCAACAGAAAAATACGTTCGTTTAACCTCCTTGTGCATGCAACAAAGGTTCTTTAAAATCAACAACACCTTCTATCAGCAAAAAGACGGTACAACTATGGGTAACTCCCTTTCTACTTTCATAGCTGAACTCTTCATGACTAATTTCGAGAAGTCTTGTAAATCTTCCTTCCCATATTTTCCAAAAATTTTGCTCCGATACGTAGATGACATTTTTGCAATCTTTGACACAGCAAAAGAAAGCATCCCCAATTTCATACAACGCCTAAATCAACAATTCGACAAGATAAAATTTACACACGAAATAGAAAGCAATAAATCTTTACCTTTCTTAGATTTGCTCATCACAAGAGAACATAACAAACTGCAATTCAACATTTACAGAAAACCTACGCACACCAACACATATAATCATATGGACTCTCACCACCATATCTCACATAAATTGGCTCCCTTTCACTCCATGATTCACAGACTACTAAATACACCTCTATCGAAAACGGATTTTCACATAGAACTTACTTTTATTAAAAAAATTTAAAAACACAAGAACAATATTCAAATAAAATCAAGCACCACACTCACGAATCAAAACAAAGAAAAAATACATAAAACATGCACCGAAACTAACAAATAATCTCCAACGCATGCTTTCAAAATGTGATCTTCACCCGGTTTTTGTCAACGAAAATAAACTATCCAGCCTACTGACAAACCCGAAAGATAAAATTCCCAATCACCACAAATCAGGCATTTACCAAGTCAATTGCAGTTCATGTGACAAAATTTACATTGGACAATCTAGACGAAACTGGAAACCCGGTTTAAAGAACACATAGCACACTACAGAAACAACAGAATAGACAAATCAAGCATTGCAACTCATATTTTTTACACTCACCATCCTATCACCACAGAAAACCTAACGTTACTCAAGTCAATAGACCAATACAATTAACTCGATGCATACGAAAGCATCTAAATACATAAAAACAAAAACACAGTAATGAACAACGACTTAGGTCCCATCCCCCACTCTTCCCTTTTTCAGTTACTCAGTTAACCGTTCCAATTCCTTTCACTTTTCGGCCATTCCCTGTATATATACCCCCCTCTCCCACCCACACCTCACACTACTGAAGATGACAGCCTAGCTGTCGAAACATCGGTGTCTAGTTCAACTCTTAGTTTGAGTTTACTGTGTGAGTGGTTTTTTCATGTTTCTGCGTGTGCGTGTGTTTTCCTTTGACTTAGGTCCTGCGACGGTGTTTGCCAGCAACCTGCAGTGTGTTAGTGAGTATTCTCTTACCTTTTTTACGGTGAAGGAGTTTTTGTTTGTTTGTCTATTACAAGGTTTTTTAAGGATGAGATCTATTTTCGTTCCATTTCTTTATATCATACTGCGATACGCGTCGATAAGAACGCATGCGGGACGATCGATGCTGGATACCCACAAGGCCGGAAGGGTTCTAAATAAAAGTTTTGTTTTCACTGCGGTTTCCTAGCCACCGATCCATACGAATGCGACCAAAGATAGAATAGATAGCGCGTCGTGACGATTACGAGCCGTTCAGTTATTTTTTTCTTTTCGGTTGGAGCTCACTCTCATGTAAAAATAAAAGGTGGATTAATGGATTTCTTTTGGAAACGAATCTGTATGAGTTGTGTCATTTCCCGCCGCAAAACAGGAGTAATATGTAAACCAGGAAGATTCTTTATTTTGTAATTACGCAATTTTTGTTCTCTCCTTTTTCCGTTGGTTTTACATCGGATTTCTGCAAAACATTATCCATGTGGCGTGCAACAAAGGCGACCCTTCTGCTTTCTTCTTTTACGCTATTTCACTCCTGTGAATTACCATGCTTTACTCACCTTACTTTTCGGGCAACTGGCACACAGGCTATAAGGCGTTGAATTGGACCTGTTGCAATTCAAGTCACATTTTGTTGTCCAGTGTTAAATAGCTTGTTTGTACGACCGAGCCCAATTATTGAGAAATCATGATTCATCATGAAATAGACAGAATTCCTCTGTATGCTCAAATGATCTGTAAAAATCTGAACTGAAATTTCAGTGATTCTTTAAGTTGACGTGATTAATGAATTCTACGGACCAACAGCTATTGGATATTTACAATCAGTTAACTTCTAGCTGAATTCGATCTTTTCATTCGTTGCAATCTCATTAATGAATCCAAGTAAATTTATGATAATGCAGTGGCTGCCATTACGCCTTTAAAAACATACCGCACCGCGTAATTAAGCTGACAGTCGACAGATAACATCAAACTATGGAGAAAAAACAACAATCGTGCGAGAGGATTCGCGGGTTTCTGCTACCGCTTAAACTATTTTTTTACTCTATCATGTCTAGAATTTGCAAATCTTTCACTCCTTCCTCGTCCCTTCCGTATTATACACGACAAATTCTATCATACATCTCGTATACATTTTTAGCACGTTTCCTTAAAAGAAAAAACATGCTTACGTGACCACTATGTATGTCCATCCGTCTGTGGAAAATCAACTTTTTTTTGTTTTAAGAGGTACGGATTAGGAAAATTCTTTTTGAATTAGATAGCTCTTATCAGTCTATCCAGTTTCCACCGATTGAACTTTCACGGCAATTCATACATTTACCGCTACATGACTTCAAATTCAGAAAATTCAATATTTTAGAATGATATCGTAGACAAATTACCGGAAATATTAGAAAAATCTTTATTAATTAAATAGCTCTAGCAAACTATGAATTTTCCACCGATTGCGTTTTTCATGGGGTCCATAGATTTTCCGCTATAGAGCTTCAATTTCGGAAAATTCAAACTTGAAGTGGTATTGTAGCCAAACTACTGAAGGAGTCAAGTATTCAAAGATAGTCTAATGAAGTTCTACATTCCAACGATGTGGGCACTCCCCTCCTTTTAGGAGGAGTAAAACCAGAACTCCGTTAATATTTTTATAAAAACCTGCTTTAGCAAGGGTATCATACTTTTTTCTTCGTGATAAATCAATGCTTAGATTTCCTTAGAATGAAAAATGATCAGGTTTACTTTTAAAGTCACAGAGAATCGTTTCTTCATTTATATGCGTTCTTTACCAGCGAAGTGGTAATAGCGGAACGCCTTATAGGCAGGTCTGTTCCGTCCGTCTGTCGTAACTTTCATCTGCTAAACCGCTAGACAGATTTTAATTAAATTACGTATGAGTGATCGTTATTATAATGTATCACCAAACTGTGATTTTGAACTGAATCCGTCAATTATAACTTTCACTTTAAAAAATTACTTTAATAAACTTATACTCGTATCTCTTTAAATGGTATACGTCAAGCAACAATGAAATATCAAACTTTTCTCTTCCCAGCAGGGTCAGCGCGTGCCTATTGGCCGCCCGTGCGCGAAAACAAGTTGGCCGCCCCCCCCCCTCACTCCCCCCCTTCCCCCACTTCCTTCCTCCCTCCCTCTCTCCCCCCTCCCTCTCTCCCCCTCCCTCCCTCCCCCCTACTCCCTCCACCCCACTCCTTCCATCCCCCCACTCCCTCCCTCCCCACATATCTCGGTACCTCTCTCCATTACCATCAGCGGATTTTCAATTCCTGTTCCGAATGTTCTTGCTGAATATTCTGTATAGCAGGGATGCTCAAGACTTCGACCGCCAACCCGTTTTAGGTAGATTGCGTAAAGGTTTCATCGCCTCTCCCATCTAATAGGGCAGATGCCCCCCACCTCCGCTCGACTAAATTTTTACAATGAAGACGGACCCCAAAAGATGTAAATTCTACGATTCACGGCATAACAAGAAAGGCTCTTGCCAAATTCCAATAGGAACGTCCACCGAAAATATAAAACGAGAAATAGGTTTATTTTTCTCTCGTGAGGAGATAGAAAAAGTTCATCAGACTAGATCACAACCAAAAATATGACCATAGCGACCTCCAAGTTTGGAACTTCTGCCTAATTCAGTTCTTTACTAAGTCTTTTGTCTTAATAACCGCGGTACTGTCATCCGATGAGGCAGAAACCTTACTCCCCAGGTTGGCGAAGCAACTTTGTATAATGTTGTGGTATATATGCCAGTAGATTTTCAACTGAGGTATAAATTAAATTATGTATGATGAAAGCATTAACATAAATACATAATAAATACATACGTATTTATTTATAATCACACCAATAAAAATAATAAAATCTCTATAGATTTATTTACAGTATTATAGGACACATGCACAAGTTTTGCATCCTGAAAAAAACAGTACTTCATTTGCTTTGAAACATTGTAAAATTAATACTATGAAAACAACTTCACAAGTAAATTTATTAGATCATCAATACATATAAACTTTAAAGAAAATTAGCAAATTTGTGTTATACATTTCAAAATAACAATAAATATAAAATGGAAAATTTTAGTCTTTACATAAGTCTGGCTTTTAGTTCAGAAAATGTTTTTATTAGTTGGTGAGTGTCTAATTTCTCTGCGATCTCATGTTCAATTAAAATGTCTTTATTGAGCCATTGTTGACAAAATAATTTTTTATAATTTTTAATTTAAAAAATGACTTTACACCTCCCGCTACTGACACAGGTAACTGAATTCTTTATGCGGCAAAGATATTTGGAAACTATATGCAAATCATTTTCCAACAAAAAATTTAAAACTTCCATTGGAGTCATATTAGTCACACATATCAATTCATTCATTCATCAGTTATACTGTATCAATGTCACTTTCACATTTGTTATTATTAGAAAGTTTTGTCTGTAAAATTTCAGTTTCTTCTTTTTTATCATGACGCGTATTTCAAATCGGAAAAATTATGCAGAAAATCAAACGCTTCGTTATGCCGCTGAAGTATCTCGAATCTTTTACTCAGTAATTTTAGAGTTGTGTCCAAAATTGAAAAATAAAAATATACTCTGAAATCTCTTTGTGGATCTATAATTGTTTCATCAACATGCTCATAATTAAATTGGCAAGCCTTTCTCCTGAAACGTACAGCATTTGTTTCCGGGAAGTCTGGTTCCACCTAAATAGTTGCAGCTAAATCTTTGCTTTGACTTACGTACCCTTTAAACCCTTTATCTGAACGCTTTTCTTTTAAAAAATCGATTAAATATTTTAAAAGATCAATGAAAGTTTTGTGGTTTAGCTTCGGCTTCTGCAGAAATTCTCTAGTGTGTCGTACCATATAACGACTGCGCATATAAATTTAATGCTCTGAAGTTTTGCAGCTAACATTGGGACTGGTAGCGAGTGGGCATATCTACATTTGTTCCATCTATCAACTCGGTAATACTATCGAAAATTTCTGCGATTTCAAATCTCAATAGTTTTATTGCATCTATCCTACTCTCACACCTGGTTTCTGAAACCGGTTTCAATGTTAATTTTTTAATATTTTTCTTTAGCATGCTCCACCATTGACTAGAGGTAGAAAAAAATATAATTCCCTCACAACATTGAAGAACAATTTCAAGGGTGACCTCTGCCGCATAATTAATCACAAGATTTAGGCTGTGAGAAGCGCATGGAACTAAAAAAGTTCGTGAATTGATATCTAAAATTGTTTTTGTAAACCATTATACTTGCCACGCATATTGGCAGCACTGTCGTAACCCTGACCTCTGATATCCTGATCATTTAAATTTAAATCTCCCAACATTTTTAAAACAAATAGGGTTAATCCCTCTACAGTTGATTCCGTAATTTGGCAAAACCCAAAGAAGTGCTAGTGGATTTCGGCTCTTCTGATTACGGAATTAATTTCAACAAAACGGATTACTATAGCAATTTGTTCCGTATCCATGGTAGAGTCAAGGATTATTGAAAAATACCTCGCTTTCATACAAGTCTAAAATCACTTCATTATTTTTTTCTGAAATATGATTTATAACTTCATTTTGAATCATATGCCCTGAATAGGAGCAAACTACCTGATATTTCATGCGTCTTATGTGCTCATACGTCACTGAATCCAATTCAGCACCGGGTGAACCGCCCCTCGATTTGTCGGAGATAAACTCTTGTCGGCCACCCGTGTGCGGTTCGCCCGCGCATGCGCCAGCCCCGCTTCCTTGCTGTTATATGATCTGTAAGGTAAGATAAAAAAATTTATTCGGATAGAGGGCAAAATTTACTACAAGAGAGTCCACGAAACCACATATCCACTTACGAGTTATAGTTTCGGAGATAGAAATTCTAGAATATCCCGCGAAAAACATCGCATATTTTTTACATCAATCTCTAAGACGGTTCTCTCGGCAAACAACAATTAAAATCAATGTTTTTCTATCTTACACTCTTATATAATCTGTGAGGTATAGTTTAAAAAATTATTCGGATAGAGGACAATATTTACTACAAGACAGTCAAGAAGACCACATAATTACGAGTTTTTGCTTCGGGGATAAAAAATCTAGAAAATCCCGAGAAAAATATAGCATAATTTGTTTATATCTATCGTGAAGACGGTTCTCACAGCAAACAACAATTTCAAATCCGTACATTTATCTATCAGGCTCTTCTGTGATCTGTAAGGTATAGATTACAAAATTTTATTCGGATAGAGAACAACATTTACTACAAGATAGTTTCTGAGACCATATAATTACGACTTATAGTTTCGGAGATAAAAATTCGAGAATCGCCCAATCTTTCGATACTGTTTCATACGTATTCCACTTATGGAGTACGCTTTTCCATCTAGTTGTATTATTTTGAAGGTATCGGATGCATTTAAGAAAACAGATAATTAATTGCTGTGTTCATATTACACTCTTAAAAAATTAAATTTAGATTACCCATCGGTTCACTATTTTTTGTGTAGAACTTTGGAAGTCCCGCAACACTTCATGAAAGATCTATATTATTTGGATATTTTTTGGCGTTCTTGACCAGCGAAGCGGTAGTAACGGAACGCCTCGTCTCGTCCGTCGTAACTTTCATCTCCTAATCCGCTGGACAAACTTGAATTGAATTAAGTCGGAGTGACCCTTATTAACATTTGTCGCCACATTGTGATTTTTAACTCAATACATCAATTAGAACTTCAACTTTACTTAATTAATTTAATAAATATATACTTGTATCTCGTAAAATGGCATCCGTAAAGCAACAATTAAATACCACAAATATCTCTTCCTAGCTCTAATATGATCTGTAAGGTATAGATTAAAAAACTATTCGGAAAGAGGATTTCATTTACCACAAAGAAGACCGCAAGACCACATAATTACGAACTATAGTTTCGGAGATAAAAAAACCAAGAAAATTCCGAGCAGAACATCGCGTATGTTTTTTATATAGATCGCTAAGACGGTTCTCACAGCAAACAACAATTTAAAATCCATAAATATCTCTTCCTAGCTCTAATATGATCTGTAAGGTATAGATTAAAAAATTTATTCGGATAGAGGACTTCGTTTACCAAAAAAGATTTCCGAAAGACTACATAATTACGAATTATAGTTTCGGAGATAAAAAAACCAAGAATATCTCAAGCAAAATATCGCATAATTTGCTTACATCGATCTCTAAGACGGTTCTCTCGGGAAGCAACAATTAAACACTATATTTTTCTCTTCCAAGCTTTTATATAATCTGTATGCTATATATTATTTGGATAGAGGATAACATTTGCCACAAAACAATCCGCAAGACCACATAATTACGACTTTAATTTCGGGTATAAAAATTCAAGAATCTTTCAATTCCGTTTCGTACGTATGTCCAATAAAAACGCCTTCGAAATCTCTCTGTATACCATTTATAGAGTATACTTTTCCATCTTGTTTATTTATCATTCGACCATCTCATTTCAAACTAGTCCTCGTGTCTGACGTGTAATCTCACCGTCGCTGCTTCAATTCATGTGACACGGCCATAAATAAGGCGCCCATTCCTGAGTGGACCGCTGGATTTGTCAGATTTCATTTTATTTATTTATTGTTTTCCGGATTCATATTTTCTAATAACAATCCTTCACTCTGCCTGTTAAATTTCCTGAAAAAGGGGAAAGATTTTCCAAGCTTATTAAGTTTTAATGTGTTGCAATATACCGTATTTTTTGGTATATATGACGCACTGGGATATAAGACGCACCCCGGTTTTTTGAAAGATTTTTCAGGAAAATTATTTTGGTTCACCAAAGCATTTAGGAAAGGCTGCGTCGTGTATCATTTACAGCCGTGATAAAGTCCGTATCCAGCAACATTTACAGGAAATACTAAGTCGTAGTAGTTAAATATAATGCTTTAGATCAACTTAATTCGTAAAACAAATGGGGATTATCTAAAACATAAATAATTGCTTCGAGACTTGTATAGCTTGTCCCCTGCGTGAGCTCGTCAGGCATTAATTAATGCTGTCGAAGTGCGTCGCACTTACAGATACCCTTTACCGATAGTATTTCTATTTAAGTGCAAGATGATATTTTAATATAATGGGAAAAATAATAAATAGAATGCATATGTACTAATTATACGTACGCTCAACTAGTGTCTTATCTTCTGCAACAATTTTTTCTTCGTGCATAAAGATTTTCATCGATATAGCAATACCAAATTTCCTCTATTCTACTCTCCATGGCTTACTCCTCTAGCTGTGGCCATTTAAGACCAACCTTACGAAGATTATGCTTATCTTATCACGGCAGCTTCAGTTTTCCCCGTTTTCTCCATTCACGGATCACTTTTTCTGTGGGAGGTGGACGTGCTTCTGATCGATCGATTTTGAGCATTTACTATCGCGTAACAAAATTATTTCACTTTCTTTTGCTTCAGCATTTCTATAGACAATTGTGGATTCCCACGCTTTTACGTATATTTTATCCCTTACTTTTGGATAATGATAAAATTCTCAGTTGTATCTTAAAGAAATATTTTTAACAGATTTAATGGCAAGCCTTCATAACAAATTTTAATTTCAAAATCGCTTTTCGTAAGAGAGAAGACAGCAAAGAGGTTAAAACTATAATTAATAATAACCTTTCCTTTAGAGATTTTTAAAGCATTTATCTAAATTTGTGAAAGGATGTTTTGTGAACGGATAATAACGATTTCCGTCGTAATTTTCCAGATTGATATTCGAAGAGCATTTTACGCCACGATGCTTTGCGAGTGAGATGGCAAAACAAGAGACTGGACTTCTTGACGTGTAGTAAGGAGGGGTTTTACGTATTCCGGTCTCGATTTTGCCCTGAAGGAAACATTGTGACACGCCGTACACACGCATGAGGGAACATAATGTGGGTTCCGCAATTTGCACCAACAAAATTGTCCGTCCGACGCCACGGTTCCACATCAGTTCCTGAACAGAAAAATCGAGTTTATTTTTTTTGCATCCTGTCTCCCTTCCCCATGCTTTCGATTGGCGTGGACGAATAAAAGGAATATATATATATATATATATATATATATATATATATATATATATATATATATATACACACACACTACTGGGACCAAGCCAAGTAAGGTTTCTCGCATGTATATGGGCAGTTATTTGAGTCTGGGCTTTTCTTGGTGTTGAGATAAACATTGTCCTGTTCCAATGTGTGTTGTGTGCGGTGAGAAACTATCAAACAAAGCCATGGTTCCCAGCAAATTGAAGCTGCTCGGTGATGAAGCAGGACAAGAGATTGCCAAAATTCCTCTTTCTAATGATACAATTCGAAGGTTAGAAGATGTCATGTAACAGAGAGGAAAATGTTTCTAATAAGCTTAAAATGCAAGACTTTGCAAGTTGACGAGTCAACCGATATTAGCGGCAAAGCACAACTATTAGCATTTGTTCTCTTCATTCATGAAAATGAAATAATTAGTCAATTTTTGTGCTGTAGAGAACTCCCAGAACACACAAGAGGTTAAGATATATTCGATATTTTGATTTCTTACTTAAAACGTTTAGAAATTTCATAGAAGTTATGTGCAGAAATTTGTACCGAAAGTGCTCCATCAATTTTGGGATCTGCCAAAGGCTTCGTCTCATTTGTAAAACAACAGAATCCAATTACAATAACTAGGTACCCATTGTTTTTTGCACAGGGACGCACTTGTTGAAAAGACATTAAGGAGTTGACTTCAAGTCCGTATTAGACCAAGTTGTCAGAATGGTTAATTTTGTGAAATCAAGATCTCTAAATATCTTTGTAATGCTATAGATTCGCAGTACGAATATTCCAAAAATCCATACAAAAGAAATTGTTGCTCTCGTAGTGGAGCATTTAGCAACTCTAGAGCACAATATTGAGCGAGTTTCTTTCCATCCTTGACTACAGAGAAATACGACTGTGTAAGGAACTTACTCCCACCAGTGACAACTGACTTATGTGTTTTTACTCTATCCGAAGAAGAAGAGTTAACTTCTCTTTTAACTGATCGCACTCTGAAAATCAGGTACGCCGAGTTGTCTCTGGATATCTGATAGAGAAGAATATTCAGAAATTGCGAAAAAATCTTTGGCAGTTTTCTACATCCTATTTGAGTTGGGGTTCTCGACACAAACATTAAATGCAGAAAAAGGGAACGGTTCAACTGTGTTGAAGATGAAATGAGAGTCTGTTTATAACGGATAAGTCTTAATATCAGTGCAATCATTAGAAAACGCCAAGCTCAAGTATCACATTAGGTAAGATTTTAAAATAGCCTTTTTTAACAAAACTTCATCATTTGTTCCATTTTACGATATAATAATTTAATTTTGTCTATCATATATACGAAAATATAAAAAATATATCTATTTTTATGATAAATCCTAGTTCTTTATTCAAATTTAATTCCAAAGTGCCGCGAAAAAAAGTGAATATCCAAAGTGTGCCGCGAGAACCAAAAGGTTGAGAACCACTGACATAACTCAACCCGGAGGAGAAAAATGGAACGAACCAAACCTCCAACCACTTATCCTAATATGGGGCGCCGAATCGTTCCGGCGCCGAATTGTCCCGTCACCCAATTGCCCCGTAGCTGAATTGTCCCAGCGCCGAAACGGTCTCACCGAATTGTCCAGCCCCGAACTGTTTTACAGGTAGGATTTGTAAAAAGACGAAATAGGGATTATAGAAATTTTGATATTTTAATTTGTTTGGCAGTAAAAAATTCTTAAAGTTTAAACAAATGGGTAAAAGTTTACATATTACGGGGCAAGATAGGAAGCTGATATTTTCAAGTTATTTAGAGATTAGTCTATACAAACGAATAAACATTTCAATGTATCCATGAAATTCTTATTGCGGCCGTTAAAAATTATTTAAATATAAACAATTACATAAATGTTATTTCACCTCTAAATGTGCTACAAATTTTAAATTTTGCAGATGTGTGGAATTATTAACCCAATGTGAAAAAAGTATAATATTCCTAAAATTGCAAAAATTGGCGATAGTTTTTTTCCATTATTGTTCTATAAGGAAAAAACAAAAATCGGTCCCGAGGAGAAATCTTTTGAATTAAAGAAATATTTCCCATGATGAAATATCTCTCTAAAAAATTAATGTTTTTTCAAGGTGAGATGAAATGCTTGCAGTATGCAAGCACCTTCAACTAGTGTATATGTGTATATGTATATATATATATATATATATATATATATATATATATATATATATATATATATATAAAAGGTAACTCTATGTATTATAGCCTAGCTAAGTTTTATTAATTTCTTAAGCACCTTTCCAAAATGCTGGAAGTAAAACTTAGACAGCTTATTTAAGTAAACAGAAAAATTGTTACAACTATAACGCTTCAACATGGAATTACTACTTAGAATTTTTGCAAAGTCTTGCTGTTATGCCATATTAGAAACATATGTATGATCTCAATACGGCCTATTGGGTTATTGTTAAAAAATAAGACAACAATAATCTGAAATATTTATCAAATACTTGTATCAAAATTCTAGTGCTTGATTGCTCAAAAATGGTTGCAATAAATTTTTGGTAGGCAAAAATAACTAATCAATGAGAGAATAAATGTCTAGATTCTAATTTTACTTAGGTCAAAATCGTAAAATTGTACCACCAAATATTTAGGCACATGAGATAAAATTTAATTTATATAAGGAAATGAACAATAAAATGAGATCTTAAATCATTCAAAAAACTCATTGTCATTATTTAAGGCTCACAAAATGGGCAATATGGCCTACATAGGCCATAATGGGGAGACTTGGATTAGTAAAACATATTCCGTTTGAACCACATGACATCTCAATAAATTGCCAAATCAATCACAACACTAACAGTAGACACATATGTCCTGTAGAATGCCTAAGTTCAAATTAATTAACTTTTACCTGTGCAAACAATGACTTAAGTAACGTCTTGAAATTGGATGCACGTAACCACAAACGCTGGTCTCAAACAAAACACTCTTGCAAATTCAGCCAACTGAGCGCCTCCAGCGAAATTTCATATAAACACAGTTATTAGAAGTCTACCAATATACTGCAACCACCATCTATCCATTTTGTCACGTAGTACGTTCGATACGGCGATTAGGCCATATTTGGTACAGTTACTTTATATAAACCTATGTTTCGGAGTTTCCTAGGAACTCTGATTTCCGATAAATAAACTCCGGAGAAGGTATTCGATAATGTTTTTCCTGCGCAGATATAATCGGAATGTCACAAGGTGCGATCTCAAGTTGAGATGGTCGTTGGATTTTGAGAGCGGACTTCTAAGAGTTGTTCTTATTGATTGCCGGGAATAAAAGAGATTTTAATGCATGCTTCAGGACGATGTATATTCATATTAAACGTCATTCAGTCCTCTAAATTATAATAAAATGTAATCTTAATGAATTAGTAAAAGCTCTATTAAATAGAAAGTGGCTAAATTTTCATTTTAGTGCCAATTTTTCTTCGGAGATTTTCTATAATGAGTGTGCTAAGAGTTGCTAAAATCGTTCATATAAATTACCCGTTTTCTTCTATTATATTAATTTATGCTTAAGAAAAAATGCTGGACACATCAGATAGTTTTATTGCTTCAGTTCATTAGATATGTTGATGCATGAATTTACGTGTATTCCAGCCCCTCGTGTGTTGATTTTTTTTTGCTAATGGCATAACTTGCGGCTCTTCCTCTCGAACAACTTCTTTGTCATCTTCGATGTATTGTACACAAAGATAAAAGCAGTTCGCAATTACAACGTAAATTAACTTACTTTTGCAAACGCTTCTTTTTCATGTCTTCATTCATTCGGTTAAAAGATTTTCTTAAAATAAATTTCATGCAATTTATCCAGAGAATTTTTTTGTCTTTTGATTTTTGGAAGAATTTTGTACCTTTTAATAGTACGAAAGCATTTTTTGAGCAAAAAAAATTGAAAACGCGATCGCATTTACGGGCATTTACGGTAGTTGAGCTTTATATTCCTTAGAATTTTGTTATTATTGGTGAAAAATACTCAGTCGTTGAGTTTCGGTGTTTTTCATCCTATTTATCTTTCTTACGGAACTTCTTTTTAGGTATTTTTTTATTTAAGCCTTAGCGTAAAAAGAAAAACATTTTTAATCAGTGATCCAATTTCACTATTCCGAAACTCAATCAACACCGTTTTTAAACTGTGGATTAAATCTTGATGGCCCGCTTGCTTATTCCTTCCTGAACTTTCTTCCTAGTTTGATGGCCGTGCATTTATTTATGTAGGTGAAAACCTTAATGGTCGTATACGATGCGTCCTTTGCATACAAGGAATTTTCGTAAATATTTTACGGCATAGTCTTCAGGCGAATGTGCCCCCCTCTTCTGGAAAGGGACGCCATCACTCCGCCATCGACAAGTTTTCACTCGTTTATTTCACCCACCGAAAACCCATCTTCACCAACTCGCTCACTGGGAGACACCTAGCGTAAAATGCGTCAAATCACACGTATTTTGCATGTTCTTTCATGCTTTATAGGAGTTGCCAACCTTTTCTACATGGCGAGCCGCATTGGAAGTTCTCAACTCTTAGGTAAGCCGGATTATAATTCCAAGTTATTTCTCGTTTGTTTAGTGGTGGCCGTCGGCGACGCGTGAGAGGGGAAGGGAAAGACTTGGGAGGGGAACCTTTAAGGGGAAAGTCGACGTCAAAGCCATGCGCAGTAGCACATTTTGGGTTTGCAGTAATAGTTCAGAGTAGGGTTACCATATTCCAATGTCCCAAAACCGGGACATATCTAGTTTTGAAGAGACTAAAACCGGGACGAAATCGGGACAGCTATTACTTGCTTTTGTGGCGGTGGGTTTTAGTACCAAACTCTGGAGTACCGAGTTCGAATCTCGTTACCAGTGAAGTACCTGAACCCTTCTTGGCCCGCCAAGTAATTCCTCGGGGGCCCCGGGAAGACTTGGATAATAACGGATGATATCTGTCATCCGGTGCCATGGTTCTGAATGTGTTTAAAGTCATTGGGCAGTGATAGTTGCACGGTTCCGCCATATAAAATACCATGGTTTCTTTAGTTCATTTAAATATATAACACTTGAAGTGAAGCAACAGAGTTACATTTTGACGGTTTCTTTAAAAATGCTAATTATATACAATAACATTTTAGTATAAAATATAAGTAGATCAAATTGTCATTTTAATGGGGTGGAAACTGCATGCTTTCCGATGCATGATATTTCGGAGAAGTAGGATCTTTCAATGGAATCTTTTTTCAATGAAATCTTTTCCTATTGGCTAGCTTTGGGCTCCTCTTTGGTCCTGGGCTCCCGCTAGGCGGGGGCGTCTGCTACGCCCCTGCTTGTTACTTAAGTCGATCGTTAAAGTTATAAATGGCTGTAAACTGGCTGCTTTTTCGAATATAAATAAAGATTTTAGTTGTTATTTATAAAGGAATTTTTGAAATTTGACTTATAAAGAATATGTGGTAAATGAACTAATGGAAACATTGAAACCAGTGTTTAAAGAATAACAGAAATTAATAGCAAAAATGTCCATTTTTGGCGTCTCAATTGAAAAAATAACAAAACATATATGTACCTGAAGTTATGTTGTATATTTATTTATTAAAACAAATTAAAGATAAGAAATGTCAATTAGATAATTACAGAATACTGAATAAAAAGAACAAAAAACAGAATAGAGAATCACTCTTTGGAAAACCATTCATATTTTTCACTAGCATGAACTAGAAAATCATTGTTATTTTTTATTTTTTCATAAAACTCACTACAACTTAAATCAAGATTGAATTTACAAAAAATTAGTCCTTTTACTGTTGATTCGGTCATTCGACCTCTTTCCTGACACCATATATTGTTTAGCATTCAGAATAATCTTTCGACAGGGCCAGAAGTGCCTGGTAGACAGAAAACATACTCCATAAGACGGCTGAGGTTGGGCAAAGAAATGTTCTGGTTCTTGAAATGAGTAAAGAGTTGAACCCATTTTTCTTCATTACTTGCATTCATTGTATTCCAAATATCATAGTTTGAAGACCAAAATGTTTTAGCAAGCGCTACTTTTTTTGCTCCTTGTGGTATAAAATTATTAGCCCGTCTTTCTTCAAGGTTTGTTTTCAATTTTTTAGGTTCTATAACAATGTCAGTTGCACTTGCTTTTGTTTTTTCCATAGCCAAGATTGTTTTGTTAAACAAATCTAGCTGTCCATGAACAAACCACAAATATATTTCTCCACATTTACTTTCAAAGAACTTTAAACAATAACTATAACTATAACAATGTCAGTTGCACTTGCTTTTGTTTTTTCCATAGCCAAGATTGTTTTGTTAAACAAATCTAGCTGTCCATGAACAAACCACAAATATATTTCTCCACATTTACTTTCAAAGAACTTTTTTATCATCACTGGGCAATGTTCCTGAGAATAAAAATACGACTTTAGCCTGTCGTAAATCCGGAGGATTCTTTCAATAGCGGGCAGTAGTGAGAAAAATCTGGTATTTCCATGAATTAAAGTTTTTTTATACTCGATGTCTGCAAATTCACAGAATGCTTTTAGTTGAGTAACACGCACAGTGTATATATAAAAATACTTATAAATTTTGACTACAAGAGCTTCTACTTCAATAGGTAGGGCATCAGCTGCAATTTGGAGACAGTTATGGACAATATGGGCACCACAACCAATACCCACAATATGACTTCCCATTTCCTTTTTTAATCGACTATAAACATTGTTTTCACCTTTTCTTTTTACGCCTCCAAAATTAGTGTTGCAATTATTGCCACAAAAACCAACAACTTTTTTGGATAAATTATTTCTTCTAATTACTGTTGACAAACAATTTGTCAATATTTCCGATGTTTCGCCAGGAACAGATTGAAAGTCTAAAAGCTTGATTTTTTATTCCTTTTTCTGGTAAAAAATATCGTACAACGAAAGGTATAATTTTGATTTCTTTTCTGTTAGAAGCATCAATTGTAATACACACAAAATTAGACTGATTTAAGTCTTCACGAAGTTCATCGATTGCCATTGGTTTAATAACATATAGAATGATAGCCTCACACTTAGTTCTGGCTAGACCAAACTTTGGTTCAAACAACTTAGAAATTAACTTCGACGAGCAGTCAGCTGTTTTGAAGCTTAAATTGTGAACGGCAGTATGAAATGCAAAAGTTGCTTCTTTGGAAGCTATTAATAAATCTTTTTCAACTGGTTCAGTGTTTTTAAAGAATGGCAGAAGGAATGAAGTACTACCAGCTGCAACCAAACTAGCTTTATGTTTGGCACATTGAAGATGTCCTTTTATGTCAGAACGTCCACCATGAGAAACTGAGAATTCTGAGAAACATTGTGTACACTTAACCCTATCAGATTGCCCACAAACTTTTTTCAAAAACGGATATTCTTTTTGTAATTCATAGTTAAATTTACAGCTTCTTTTCGGCATTAGATTAACTGAAATAAAAGGGCAAAATATTTAATAAAAACTCACGCAAATATACTACAAGGACAGAATAAATTGGAAAATTCAATTATAGTAGACCACTTATTTAAACAATAATGACATTAAAATTAATTTATTATAGAAACGCGCTAGAGAGAATAAATGAAAGTAGAAGCATTATGAAAGCTATAAGAAAGAGGAAAGCGAATTGGAAGGGTAAAATTTAAGAAAGGATTGTTTGCAGAAAAGAATAATAGAAGAAAAGATTGAGGGAAAAAGAGGAAGAGGAAGATATAATATGATGACAGACCTAATGATGGGAAGGAATTATGAAGAGTTGAGGGAGATGGCACAAGACCGGGCAACATGGAGAGAGCAGTTTAAATGAAACCTGTCCGAGGACAGATTCACCAAAGAAGAAGAAACGTATACAAATTAATCTATAATATAATAAAAATACTATGAAAATTGTAAATAAATGTGTTAATGATTAAAATCATACAAAGATTAAGATGAGTGATTATTAATAAGAAAGAAAAGTGAAATAGTGATAGATCTAAAATACATCTAAATTACATAAGTAAACAAAAAATTAAAAGCATCTTAAAACGTCATATAAATGCCAAAAATGCTGAAAAAATGCATTTACTTAAATTCCATAAAAGTGAATGTGTATAAACTTAGAAGTTAAAGTTGAAAATTCATAATCAAAAATTACAAGACGAATTATAAGATAAAGTTCGCGACTCTAACAATTCACGAATCAGTTTAGAAGATATTAGGCTGTTAATTTATTACTGGCTTGAGGGATATCTAAAAACTGCTAGGCGTGAATTGGATGGAGATCAATAAATAGTCGTTGAATGCTAGAATTTCTACAGAGAAGTTTGTATGTAGATTTTATTAATTTAAACAAGTGATCTCCCATAGTAGAATTTAGCCAAGTAAAGAACAAATACTATAACCGCACCTACCTCTCAAATTCACAGCCACACGGAGCGTGCACTGTACTGACAATGAGATGGGAAGAGTTTCTCGCTTAGTTCGACTTCTAACACAGGGATTCAGCCAAGTGACAAACACTCAATAGTCAGTCAAGAGTCTTCGAGGATGCGTGGTGGAGGAAAAACTGTCGAACCACTATAAGAGTTGCTCGATGCATTTCTCGCTTCAGTCGACACAATTGAAAACATTTGATACAATGTTTTCGATATACACATTTCTCGCTGCGTATTTCTCCTTCTAGTGAACTGCGGGTCTAACCGAGACATTCCGGGAAATTTCAGTGTCAGCCGGGACAAATTTGCTAACCGGACGGGACACCGGGACAGACCCTTCAAACCGGGACTGTCCCGGCCAAACCGGGACGTATGGTAAGCCTAGTTCGGAGAATAGTTTGCGCAGCTTTTGCCCACGGCTAAATATGGCCTCCCCTATAGGCGGTCCCGCCTTAAGGATGGACTCGTCCTTCCTTGAGTGTGCCTTCTGCGCACCGCCACAACTAAACGAACTTACTATACCTAGAAGTTTAGAAGTATCATATAACTAAAAAACGAGTCTAAACAAGGATTTTAGTGTAAAATTTTCAAAATTAAAGGTTTTATTGTAGTAGTTTAACCAAAAAGAAGGTAAATTTGTGTGTTACATTTGAGAGATCCATTTTTCAACATAGCTTCGCGGGCAGCTAGAAATTTTCTCTGGGTCCGTAGATTTCGCACCTCTGGTTTAAAGAGAAATTGAGAAGGGGAGAGTGGTGTGCTGTGTGTGTACTGCGTTGGGGGACGTTTCCGGTTGAACGACCAATAAGTAACCATTTCCGGGGTTTTTCATAGAAGAGTTTACGTCGTATTATCATCAGAAATGTATTAAAACCGTTCTTCAAGCATACACAGATAAACGGGAGAGATATGTTGGTATATTTTTTAAATTTAATGCCCTTGTTTTACTGGAATGTTCGCGCATAAATGTTTTTTAAATCGTATTTTAATGTTGCAGCCAACACATTTTAGTAACGTAATTATAATTGGAATATCTATTTTTTCCGCTCAAATTTATGTTAACGTATTTATCTTCATATTATATCATTGTGATTATTTACAACAAAAAGGCCAAATGCCTAGTTTTTCCTTCTTCATTTTTACGTAGGGAAATTCATCATCATCATGCTGCTGTCCGAAGACAGGTGTCAACTGAATCGCTGCCTCCATTTCTCTCTCTCCCCGGATGACTTTTATAGCTCTATAAGTACTATATTGCTGCTTTAAATTCTCTAATATTCCTGCTTTAAATTCTATTCTTTATCTCCCACTTCCTCTTTTTCCGCTAATTCAATATTTGCTTTATCCAATTTGCTTTTTTTCCTAATTGTTTTATTAGCGTCCTTTCTTCTCCAAACATTTCTAATACTTCTTTGTTTCTCTTACTCTCTGTCCATTTAACTTTCATCATCCTCCTTCATACCCACATTTCAAAACTTTCTAAATATTTTTCCTCCTTTCTCCTTACCGTCCACGTGTCTGCGCCATAAAGAGCTATGCTCCATATTTCTTCCTTGTTTCTAAATGTATTTTCTTGCTGCTTTTGTCATTTCAATCCTACTTCTGATGTCCTCTGTATTACGTCCATCTTAAGCTAAAATACTGCCAAGATATTTGAAACTACTTACTTGTTCCAATTTTAGGCCATTTACCATTACATTTAATTCTTTATGTTTCTTTGAAACCGCCATGACTTTTATTTTTCCGGAATTGATCTTCGTTTCATATTGCTAGCCAACCTCCATTAGTCTGTCTTCCTCTGAACTTCTTTCTCGTCTTCTGCTATTAATCCCTGATCATCTGCGTATTTAATGGTGGTAATACTTTCACCTCCTGTAATTAATCCTTTCTCTTCCATCAACGCTTCTTATGTTATTGTTTCTGCGTATATATTAAATATCACTGGTGAAATAGACATCCCTGCCTCACTCCCCTACCTACTGAAATACTTTTTGTTTCTTCTCCTTCAACCCTAACTCTAATATTTTCATTTAAGTAGAGGTGTTTAAGCAACCTTTAATCTTTCCAATCCATCCCTATTTTATTTAAAACACCCAACATTCAATCCCATTTCACTCGGTCAAAAGCTTTCTCCCAATCCACAAAACAATCTTTCTATCATCATCCTCAAACATCCTATAGCATATCTAGTCCCTCTTCCCCTTCTGAAACCAAACTGATTATCTTGCAGCTCCTTTTCTATTTTAACTTCAAATCTTTTGGCTATTATTCTATTCAGAAATTTAGCATTATGAGAAATTAAACAAATAGTTCTGTAATTCTTACAAATTTTTGCATTGTTCTTTTTCTCCAGTGGTAATATAACAACTTCTAAAAAATATTCAGGCCGAATGCCAGTATCATATATTTGGTTAAAGAATTTTGTGAGTTTCTTTACAGTTTTCGACCCCAAAACTATTAGAACGCCCACTGGTATATAACGGTTTGTCTTAAATTGATAATAAAATGTCTTAAAGAACAGATAATAAAATCTTTAGGCAAATGCCATAAGTTGGAATGTGGGAATAATTTGAAAACGCGAGAAAATTCTAGCATGATGGGGAATCAAATTATCAGTATTGTTCTCCCGTTTCAGAACGCTGGTGATATTTTATAAATAAGAAAATTTCATCATTGGGAAGTTAGGGATTTTCATGCGATGTATCTCTTGGAGTACATCCGCTGGGGCTGCTAGATACAAGCCTGGTTAGCTCGGTCCCAACTATGAAATATCTGCGTTCTGAAAAGAGAGAATTAGTTTGTTACCATACTTCAGTGGTAAAATACCTGTCCAGGAAGTAAAAGGTGCAGGTTTGATTCCCGGACATTAAAAATTTTTCTCCTAATTTAAAATTATTTCCTCAAATTGACAAAATTTTCTTGGTTCAGGATCGATGTTTAAATCAGAAAATTTGAGTGTTCGCTAGCGAAAATCTGAAGCCGCAAGAGAGACATCCAATGAAAATTATATTTTCTGTACTCAACAAAATGAATTGATAAATTCTTGGACAATTTTTCACCCGTAAGTGTTATTTTCAAATCTCTCAAATTATGAGGCATGCCGAACCCACAAATACAGTTAAGCCTTAAAAGTTTTACGGCAAATCAAAATCCGACATTCATATTTTAGGGAATATATGTGCTGTATTTATCAAGGTAACATACAGATTAAATTATACATTGAATAGGCAATATAAACTTCATAATTTATTAATAAAATATTCACCTACCGGTATTCAAAATGAATTGACTATTTGCTTCCGTGTTTTAAGCAAAGATTCAATTAATTCTAAATATCAATAGGTTTAAAGATTAAAATAAAATTCCTGCTGATACATTCTTTAAAAAACTCCCATTATTTTCATTAATTCCATAACTCACATTTTCCTGCTTATAAATATTATTCAAAATGGCACTATAAAAACAAAACAATATAATATTGGTATTAAATATCAATATTATTATATCTCCCCTACTTTCTATCGATAAATGAAAATAGATTGCTAGATAGCTTCAGCTCCCAAATATAGATATAGCATAAGTATCTTACCTCCACATTAATTCAAGTAATCAGTTGAGATGACCCCTCTCCATCATTTTCGCTTAGAACATAAATAAAATAATATAAAAACAATAGCTACAATATATTATAAAAACTTATTTTCAAAATTAAACTTGCTTATTATGCATAATTGCTTTAGAAATTAATCCAAACGAATATTCGTTTAGGTTAAATTAACAGTGACAGAAAACGTAAAATTTCGTAAAGGTAAAAAAATTCCTGCAAGCTGAATTACACAACCTATTTAATGGAAGTAAATTTTATAAATAAGCTTCTAGTTGTTCTTAGCTTACAATCCAATAAATTTACTCGGGTGACTATATTGATTCATATTTCTAGTAAATATCATCAATTCAAACTCTCCCTCTCTCTCTCTCTCTCCCTCGACGGCACGGGAGAGTGGCCTCGGGATTTCCTAGAAGTAACAATGATCCCTCTAAAGAAGAAGCCAAAGGCAATGCAGTGTAAAGATTACAGAACGATAAGCCTTCTGTCACACGCGTCGAAGATCATCACGAGGATTCTTAATAAAAAGCTGGAGAAAAAGGCAGAAGAAATAATAGGGGAAGATCAATTCGGTTTCAGAAAAGGACGAGGAACTAGAGATGCTATAGTAGTTAGAATCATATCAGAAAGGGCAATAGAGTACAGTCAAGATATCTGCGCATGTTTCGTAGACTGGCAGAAGGCCTTTGATAGAGTAAATTGGGTAAAGTTGATGAAGATATTAAAGGATATAGGTGTAGACTGGAAAGACAGGAGACTGATTAGGAATCTATATGAGAATCAAGTTGTAAAGGTCAGGTTTGAGAATGTGAACACCTGCGGAATAAATATCGGTAGAGGAGTAAGATAACGCTGCTACCTATCGCCGATCCGATTCAATATATATGGAGAAAGTCTAATGCAAGAAGCTTTAGAAGGCACAGGAGATTTCAAAATTGGAGGAAGGATTATAAGAACAGTAAAATACGCAGATGATCAAGTACTTCTAGCAAGAAAGGAAGAGGAGCTACAAAAAATGATAAATAGACTAGTGATAACAGGTAGAAAATACGGTATGGAAATAAATACAGAAAAATCCAAGGTCATTCGAATATCGGGTAAAGAAGAGAATCTGAACATAATTATTGGGGGAAAGCCTTTAGAACAAGTTTCAGAATATAAATACCTTGGAATCATCATAACACGAGAGGCAAAATGTACGGATGAGATCAAAACTAGAATAGGAAAAGCAAAAGCGGCTTTCCGGAGAAAGAAACAACTACTTACAGGGAATATAAGGGAAGATATCCGCAAGAAGTTGATAAAATGCTACGTATGGAGTATAGCATTGTATGGGGCAGAAACATGGACGCTAAGGAAAAATGACATCAAATACTTGGAAAGCTTTGAAATGTGGACTTGGAGGAGAATGCTGAAGATAAAATGCACAGATAGGATGAAAAACGATGAAGTGCTACGAAGAGTAGGAGAGAAGCGAATGATTATACAGACAGAAAGAGGAAGGCAAACTGGGTTGGACATTACTTGAGGAGATAGAGTATGATTAAAGATGTGTTAGAAGGAAAACTAGATAGGAAAAGGAAAAGAGGTAGGAAAAGGTTTCAGCTAATAGACGATTTGAAAGGGAAAGAGAGTTATCAAGATATGAAGAGGACAGCGGAAAATAGGAGTATATGGAGAACCAGGTTTAACCAAGAATAATCGCGGACCTGTCTACGGACAGACTACCTATGATGATGATGATGTTTCATTTCTTCGTCCTGTATATAAATCTATAATACATGCATCCTGATAATATAGCCTAGTAAAAGTTCTATGGCCTTCATAGAACTAGCCATTAAAATCAATCATTTATCGTGCGCGCTTACGTCTTGCGCGCGCTAATACGCTGTAGAGCTTGATATACGAGACATAATGAACGTAATGCAATATTAAACATGCGATGTCATCAGGCATAATTGAATCATCGCATGTGGAGAGAAGCAATGAAAATTTCATTTCGACGGTAGTTATGATAACTTTTTAATTATTTATACATTATAAATATTTAATTTTACAAAAATTTATTTATTAATTGTTGATTAATGTCTTTTTCTTTATTGAATTTTTTATTATTTATTTAGAAATTCATTATATTGTTATTTTTGACAGTAAACCAATGTGGAATATACAGAAATTTTATTTACATCATATATGAAATCTTCTTCATATAGTTTCCGTTTTCATATGAAAATCATGCATTAATATATTAAATGCTGCATTTATTTTTTATTACCTGGAAATATGTAGCGTCTCGATGAATGTCAAACTGAAAAAATGGTAAAATTCGTCAGTAAACAAAATGGACAATCCATCAATATCTGGGTATTATATGCGAGAAATTCCCCTTTCTAATCACTAAAACAATACTCGTCCCTTAACAGATACGACTATAAATCTAACCCAAACTACCATTGGATAAATAAAGTTACATCGATTCTGTGGCGTTCGAAGTTTCCTTAACAAACCAATTACTTTGATTGCAAACGTCTGACAGCTCTAAAAAGAAGAAATGTTTACTCGGGGGAGTTCAGAAGTCAAATAGGTAATTGCCATCGTATTCTAAGAGAAAAAATCGGGTGTCTCTAAACAACCGGAAAGCTCCTTTCAAGTTATTTTTTTTTCGCGCCGGATTAAGTTTGGGAGGTGGCTTCGTTGGCTTTGGCAAGGCGGCGGATCTTTGATACTTACAGACCTTATCTGGAAAGTGTTTTGAAGTTGAAGAAGAGAGGAGAAAGAGAGAAGTTCCTCCCGGCTTCAATTAAAACATTGCATGGTCCTTAGCGATGGAGAGATCTGTCGTTTTATGAGCTATTCCAACGACAGGGAGGTCGCCACAAAGAAGTGCGCGTTTTAATGACGTCGTTATTACATTAATGGCAGTCGTTCCGCTGCACTGAACTGCACAGAGTATTGATCTAGCTGTTGAATCGAGAATGGGCGGAACTTGGGTACCAACGGATTCGAACAACGTGTAACCGCCATGCTAAAAGCTTTTTTTTAATATTCATGGGTTTCGTTATTTTTAGAATTTATTTCTTTTTTATTGTAAAGTATTTGTAGTTGACGGAAAAACCGTATCCAAATATGGAGAAAGATAATTTTGATAATATTTTTCACAGGTTGTTCAAGATTTCCTTTGAAATATCCTGCTAGGAAATGATAAAGAAATAATAAAAAGATCAGCAACCATGCAGTTCTAGTAGCTCACGCTTCGGAAAAAGGTGAAAATTTTCTTGCTGAACTAACATGACTAAATCAGTTGTTAAAGCGCTTCACTGGGTTTGGATTCGATAGCAGGGAAATGTATGTCTTTAGAATGAGAAACTCGGATTTAAACAAGATGGTCCAAATAAAACTTACGGTGCCTGCTTTCCATATAATTGTTCATTTAATGTTTATATTGGATTTAATAACTTTAAAATCGCTGTGGATGAGTTGCGCATTGTGTTCCCAAATTTGGTAATTTAGCTTTATAAAATATTACACATACATTCGAACGGAAAACTAAATTGAACACGCGTATTTATGTGGCAAAAATCGCGCGTATGTGTACTGGACTATACCGAATCCGAGTCCAACGATAGTCATTGTAATGGCAACTCTCTCGTAACGAGTGATTAAAACTACCAAAACTCCCATAATTACGCAAAGTTCGAAGAAATAAAATCGATAAGCAACATTCTATTAAAAAAAATATAATTTCCATTCCTTTCCTCAGAGAAAAGTACATCTCCCGCTCCGATATTACAATTCTAAGATATTTTAATGTGCAGGAGAAAATTACCCTGCACGATGGATTTTAGATTTCTCAAGTAAATCAAATGGGAAGCATAGTTCCCGGAATAGAACCCAGGACTTTCAATCTTCGCAACAAAAACTATCATCGGGAGTTTGGCCTCAGTAGCAAGAGATATTCAGCAAGCATCATGAAAATCGGTCAATTGGTTCCAAAGTTAATAGGGAGACGGACAGACAGACACAACGAAGAAACTAAGCATTTTTTCCATTCTGGAATTTAGGCTAAAAATTTCTAAAAACATTGACGACTGCCTCCAAAAAACAAAGGATCATTGGGACAGTGCATTTTAACGGAAATTTTCATATAAATATTGCCTACGTATATCCAAAGAATAAATTTTTTTAATTAATAATAATTGTTTACGCTTAATATTCTCGCGGTATTTAAAGGGTGAAACCTTCGCCTTAGGATTCGGCCACCTTTCAAAGTAAAAGAGCCATTTTTGTGTTTTTTATACATTCCAAAATATTTGGAGGCCGCTCAGTGATACCCTGTATGACCTTTTGTTTAGAGATTTGAGTGCTTGCAATAAGCATATTTCATGATTGTCAAAGAATAGGGAACTTAGCTAACTTTCAAATAGTTACAAGTATGTGCCCAAGGAACCGTATGATTGTATTGATTATTGAATATTGATTTCCTCCAAAACGTAATTCATAATATATACGTAACTTATGCATTCCTGGTTCATTCGATATGTTTACTCTTTCCCGATTTCATTTCACAACATTTCTAAGTTTTTTGTTATCCAACCAACATTATTTTCTCTTGAAGTAGCGTATGACCACGGTTTTATTTTATTCACGATTATGTAATAAACAAAACGTTTATTTTCGCGCGAGCATTCATTCTTCCAACTTTCTTGATAGATACGGAAGTAAATTGGGAGTAAGATAATAGGAGAAATGAAACCTTGGATGCGCCTTCGGTCTTGTGATTCCTTTTGGAGTAGAAAAGCACGATACTTCAGGATTTAATTGCACGAGGATCTAAATATCTGGTCATCGGGTGAAGCGTCCCTCCAAACCTCTCTCTCACAATGCCAGTCTTAGAGAAGAAACAAAAATACCTTTTCGGACTGACCGGGGAGTCCAAGTTCACCTTTATCTTTCCCAATTAAACACAGACAAAATTAACCTAGTCTTTCATTCCGACAGGTCTTCCTCTCAGGTCATTATCTGCCTCTCTCTATTTTCTCTGTTCCATTTCCTCTGAATGTCTCTCTTCGTCTCCTCTCGCCCACCAACTAAAACCTAAAGCTCTTTATCTAAATAAACTTTCATTAGCCTACTATGATGTATTTATTAATTTGCCATAGCGTTGTATTGTTTCTTTAGAAAAATAATGTGATACGTTTCAGTTCCATCGTGTAGCTTGTATCGTATGACTAAGGGTTGAATCTGATAGGAAAATCTATAAAATCAATTTCGCACGAATAAAGTAGTTTGTATGTCTGTAACCTTTCCTTATATTCCTTGCTCCTAAAAATACGATACGTGTTTAATTTCTCATAAACAAAGAATGCATAAAATGATCACAACGTACATTATTTGCGTTTCTCTAAGTGTTCGGTTTTCTTCGGTGAGGAAGAGCCGCCGGTGAAGATATATTCATTTGCTTTTATTTTTCGAAAAACATATTTTGACAATCTACACCAACAACGCCATATTCGTTTTAAAGGAATCAGCGAAGTTATCGAAATCGGAGGGAAAAAAGGAAACAAACGCGGGATTTGCTTGTTTGGGAGCAAACGAACGGAGCCATGGTTCGAGCTGTGCGGGAGAAGGGTTTTTTTTCCTACGTCCGTAAAATAACCTGCGGCAAATCCATTTTTTGGCGATGGCGCGATATAGGTCATCGCTGCGTTCTGGGTCACCACACGAAGTGAGTTTCGTCAAAACTAGGAGATAAAAATTTGAGAAAATCCCGAGCAAAATATCGCATATTTTGTTTACGTCAATCTCTAAAATGGTTCTCAGCAAACAACAATTACAAATATATATATTTCTCTCCCATGCTCTTATACTATCCGTGAGGTATAGATTAAAAATGTTATTCGGATAGAGGACAACATTTACTACAAGATAGTTCCCGAGGACATATAATTACGACTTATATTTTCGGAGATAAAAATTCCAGAATCGCCCAATCTTTGGGTACTGTTTCATACGTATTTCCAATTTAGAACGCCTTTGAAATCTCTGTGCATTAAATTTATGGAGTATACTTTTCCATCTTGTTTGTTTAAGTGTAATTTACACGCAAAATTGAAATATTTTAATTTTTATACCTAAAGGGGATGTTTAAGCACGTACAACCCACTTGGGAGCCCCACTGATATTCAGGTAAGAAAGGTGATCCTGTAAATATTTATTTTGAAGAGAGGTTCACGAGATTTGCATTTTTATGAAAGGGGTTCGCGGAATGCAGAAGTTTGGGAACCACTGAAATAAGCGAATTCCACAAAAGTTAATCCTTAACTTATAGGCAATGAGTATAATTTCAGTCTTGCATACGCATACGCCATTTTCGACCGAGGCGGATGTTAATTTTTGAAAACAATTCTCATACCACCGATTTCGGATTCCATTCGTCCCCAGCTCCGAAAACAAAGTGGCGTCAGACAACACACCAACCCACGTGCAGACAAACACCAAAGCGAAATTCCCGAGAAACTTGCAACTTTACGGAAATCAAAACTCAGAGAAAAGAACCGCTAGAGGGAGAGGTAAACATTCGCTTTCAGAAAAATTAAATTCTCGCCAAAATTGACCACCGAGTTCTGGCAGAGGTCTCGTGACGACCCCGAGTCGGAAAAAATCAAAGAACGTGCTCCACCGTGATTTAGTATTTCCATAGCGTTAAGTTCAAGCGCGTGAATGGAGCGATTCTCGGTGACTCACCTCCGAACCAAAGCCGTCCGAATAACATTCCATCGGCTACCGAACTCCTGAATAATCCCTCATACCCAGCTCACTTCGTCCTGGAAACCGTCCAAGCAGTTCTTAAAGAAAAAACGAGGCAATGTATTCGAAGCCCTCACGTTTCGGCCTCTGCCCGCGATAAAGCCGCCAACCTTCTCATTGGCCAAGTAGAGGTGATCCCGCTCCATTTGTCTCCTCTGAAACTCTTGGAGACGGAAGCAGCCGCCACCACGGCCTCCTAGAGAACGGCATTAAAGCGAAAGGGAGCTTCCTTCCGCCGCCGTCGAGGGCGCCCCGGTGAGTGAATAGCGACTGTGTGGAGTCTCTCTTCGGTGGAGAGAGAGAGAGAGAGAGGAAGAAATGTGTGGAGATGGCCAAAAAGGAGGAGGAAGAGGGGAGGGATGAGGAGTTGAGGTGGGGGAGTACGGAGAGAGGAAAGGAGAGTAAGAGATCGAGAGAGAGGAGGGCCCGTAGAGAAGGATACACGTAGGTGATGCAAAATGGAAGACCACAGTGCGAACTGACAAATAGGATCACATTCGGTATTGTTTTGGAAAATATAATATTAAAATATTCACAAGGAAGCTTATACTAAAATGTATCCAAAATTAAGATGATAATTGTCATCTTAGTTGACAATTAAATATTTCTCTACAAGATTTATTTGCTTCCCCGAATTCGAATGAAATATAGATTTGGACGAATTAAATCGCAGTTATATCTATCCAAGTATTTTCTCGTTTCAAAATTATTCCCAAGTATTTTCAGAGAACCAAACATAATCTAACGAGTTCCATTTAAAAAAGAATCAAGACTCACAACACACGGAATTTCTTTGCAATATTTTTTATCTATTTACGAGTACCTTCGTGATTTAAATCGTGGCCCATTTTTATTTCGTCGATTTTCCTAGATAAATCAAACATCTTCGCAAGCATAAATGTTTTCGATACACACCAACTGGGGGAAACTGGGGGATTAAGCAGCGCGATGCAAATGGATACCATCAGATTGAATTTTCCTTAATTTCTCTCAAATTTATTCAAACATCGTTTAAGAATTTAGCTGTAGATATTTGAAATTTTAACGGTAAAATGGAAGCTCTCACTGTGCTGTGGCCCAAGTATGTCGTTTACACTCCGAATCAATATGAGTGCAAATTGACAATCCTTAATTATTTACGCGACCCAGATTTCCGTCTTCAGTTTTAGGAAGCGCATCAAATATATTAAACTGCACTGCAGTTGCACATACAGCATATATATAAAATATTTTATTGCAATCAACAAAGCTTGCGACAGGAAATTATATCACTGCTTTTACGAATTATAGAGCAGAATTATACGAAAAAATATTTTCTCGAATATATATTTACGAGGCGAAGTAAAGAGTTCATTTGATTGTGTGTTATGGTCAGAATGTAACATTTTCGTACTCCAATTTGATATCAATCCAAAGCATAAAATGTTATCGTTAAAGAGCTGATATATCCCTACAGAAGTACAGATTAACCGAATTGAATAGGCACTTATTCTCTACTAGTGCGTTGTAAACTAATTTGGATGCTGGATTGTGCCGTATTTACTTTTGCACGGGATGGGTAAAACATGTAGGTAATAACGGTTTTATAGATGTCCAAGTAATCTAGTTGAAAGCAGGCAGCGTTTTTCTCCGAGTAATTCCTCTGAATCCTCTTTAACTTTTTAGAATATTTTTAAAGGAGAAATATCAAGTTCACCTCATTGGCCAGATATTCATTAGTCATTCAACGAATCGGAAGCGAATGGATAGATAGAATGATCCGCAATACCTTTCTGAATATAGTGCTTTACGGTTTCCCGATAACCGTTCTAATTTAAATCGCTCGATGGAAATATCATATTCAAGCCAGCAAATTATGCTGCTTTAATGGAAAAATTATATTTACAAAAAGAGAAAACCCGCTCCCATCAGAACCTGTACATTTTATTCAAGGAGCAATGCTACTAAGTTTCGACGTAGCGTATCATCGTCGAGCATAGAACCAGTGCATAACAGAAGCATAACACAACAGAAATGTGGTTTTATGGGGGCTTGACAAAGAGAAGGGGGAGTTATTCTGAAAATAAGGAGGGGAGTTGTGATTTGGTAGGGGAAGGGGAAGAGTGGAAGGAGTGTAACACTTCAACGGCGATAAATTAGCGAAGAAATTGAAAGAGAAAGAAAAGGAGGAATAGAAAACGAGGTGTAAGAAGTATATGGAGGACAGAAAAGGGCACCCCTGGCCTAAGCGTCCTTGGTTTGAGGTAGAGTGTGTGTGTGGAATGGAAAGAGGCTCGAAGGAGAGCGATTGGAAAATAAAATCGGTGGATCCAAATGGAAAAGTTTTTCTTTCATTTTATATTATCGGAAACGTCGATTTTTACAACCTTTTCGGCCAATTCTTGCCAGTTTTATGAAAGAAAATCGTCTTATGTTCTGGTATAATCGCTCAAAAAGTATTTTTACACAATTAACATTCATTCTTATTGCTTGAATGATATTAACTGGTTGTTTCTGCCAATCTCGCCTGCATGCACTGAACAACTCTGCATGCTGAGGCTAAAAAACGAAATTAACATTAAATTCCCCACCTCACTATAAAAACCACTGCATTTTGAATTTAAATTAAAAGAGACAGACCGAAACAATTGGTTCCACCTAGCGTACACAGCTTTAACTTCATGTAGAACGAAGATATCTCACGAGACATATTCGCCACCTCGTGTAGAAAGGTATAACTGCACAGATCAAAGCATAAACGGCGGAATTTCCCTGTGAATGTAATTCGTACTTGGATAATGATATTTTCAACTTCGTAATATTTCCAAATATTTTCAAATATTTTCCAACTTACTAAACGAGATGTACATTTTATGATGTATTATTTTACTAATTTGGACGAATCGATGGAGTTTATAAGTTAATGTTAAAATTTACTTTATAAACTTCTGCCGCTCGTATACAAATGTTGGGTATCACTGCTCTTTATCATCAGAATAAGTAAATTGCCATCTTTTAAGGGACAGATAGACTCTATAAAGATTCCATGACCAATTCTTAATAACTGCGTATTCATCTCAATATACTTCAGAAAATAATTGGAACACATTAAATATCAATGTTAGCTTAATCCCATTTAAAAATCCAAGCGACTATATATCTTCCTTTTTGCGGCCGCTCATCCTCAGTTAATCCCGGTTCAAATACTACGCGAGAATGACAGGCGCCGAAAGTTAATACGGCTCCGCCATTGTGGAGTTGCTGTGGAGATTGCAAGGGAGATAGGATTCAATAAGGTCGAGATGAGACTATTCTCTCTCTTTTTTCCCTTCTAAACAAAATTTTCTCTTAGCCCTAATGCCTAAACGCACCTGCCAGTCCTTTACTGCTCCTCACACAAACTCAATTACTTCAAGCTCCAGTTCCCATCTGGACCACTCCATTATTCTTCCCCTCGATTCGCTCCTTTCTTCCCTCTTACTACCCTTCTTGGCGCCATCTCCTACTCGATTCCATCAACCTGCTTTTCTCTGAGGTCCAATTTTAACCTATTTTTCTACTCTCATTCCCCTAACCATATCTTTATCAAACCTCGTCCTCCTCTTGTTATCTTCTCCAATTCTTTCTTCTCCCTACTCCGAGAATTCCACCACACTTTCTCCTCTCTCCCCTCCCTCTTTCACACTTATCTTTCTCGCCCCCCATCTCCCCTCTCCCCCTCTCTCTATCTTCCCCCTTCTCTCTCATTCCCCCTCTCTCTTTCCCCCTCTCTCTCTTTCCCCCTCTCTCTTTCCCCCCTCACCTCTCTCACACCCTCCCCCCTCTCTCACCCTCCCCCCTCTCTCACCCCTCCTCCCTCACACACCCCTCTCTCACCCTTCCCCCCTCTCTATCCCTTCCCGCCTCTCTATCCCTTCCCCCCTCTCTCTCCCTTCCCTCCTTTCTCATCCCTTTTACCTTTCTCACCCCTTCCCCCTGTTTCGCCTCCCCCCTCTCTTACCACTCTCCTCTCGCTTTCACCCTCCCCCCTCTCTCACTCCTCCCTCCCCTATCTCCCCTCCCCCTCTCTCACCTCCTCCCCACTCCCCCTCCCCACCCCTTCCCCCTCTACCTCTCCTCCCTCTCACCCCTCCTCTCTCTCTTCCACCCCACTCCCCCCTCCCTCTCACCTCCCCTCCTCAACTCTCTATCTTCCCTCTCTCTTTCACCTCGCTCTATATCCCCTCTCACTATCGCCTCCTCTCCCCCCTCTCTTCTCCTCTCCCCCTCTTTCTCGCTCCTCCCCTCTTCATCTCTCCTCTTTCTCTCCCTCTCCTCTTTCTCTCCCTCTCCTCTTTCTCTCCCTCTCCTCTTTCTTCCCCCTTTCTCTATACCCCGTTATCTCTCTCCCCCTCCTTTCTCACCCTCCATCTTTTCTCTCTCCCTTCTCTCTACCTCTCTCTTTCTCCTCCCTCTCTCCTTTTTCTTTCTCCTCCCTCTCTCCTTCTCTTTCTTTCTCTTCCTATTATTCTTTCTCTCTCCCCATTGCTTTTAATCTTCCGCGTACAATCTCTTCTCCCCCCAATCAATTTCCTGGAGGAACCTTTAAAACCTTTCTCCTGCCACAAAACCTTGGATTTAATTAATTATCTCTCCTCTCGAAATTCCTTTCTCCTCAATCATCCCCTCTTTCCGCTTTTCTGCCTGTCTTTGTTAACCATTTTAAAAGCCTCACCTCAATCCTCTTCCCGCTTCCACCGGTTAATTAGAAACTGATGTTCTCGTCGCCCTCGACCTGAATATAATTCCGTGGCTGAAAAGATAATACTGCATTACTTGTTCACTCGCCGCATTCTGACGATTGAATGATATTTCTTTATACGGGATATATAAATGTTAACGGTTTAGTGTCGGGTATTAAAATATACGGAAATCGATTGATTCTTGCAATACTATGGGGGGAGGTAAGCACAAAGGTAGAACCGACAAAAATGAAAAAGATAAAATAAAATTAGTTTTAATTAATTTGGAAGTGAAATCGTATCTCTATTTCCATATCGTGACATTTTAAATAATTTTAGCCATAGATTTGGTTACCAAATACAAGTTTTTGACGGGTTTTGCGACACGTGTGGTTTTTTTGTTTAATTCTTTTACCCATCTTGAAAAAAACCTTATAAGCTGACGACATGAATGGCCGTTTCGGAACATCACCTCCATAGTTAAACATTGTGAAACGATGGGTTTAATTTCGACGCAAGAAAAAATTCTGCTATGACCGTGAGTACGATCTCGGGTTTCCACTTGCTGGGCAGATATTCTACCACCAAACTATCGTAGCAGATTAATTCTCCCGTTTATGATCGCGGGGGTTTCTTAGTTGGGTCTTATCTTTACAGCTTATGTATATCTGCATAGGTTCTTATGAAAAATCACGTACACGATAAATAAAGGAGATACTATAGATATGTAGTTAATTCCGGGGTTTAAGCTGTATAAATAACAAGGTTAAACTTGTCACGAAGGCTTTCACTGTGCTGTTGTTAAATGTTCAGTTGATTCATAAGGTTATTACGCTGCGTTTCGTTGATGTAGCCTTCCACGTTTCGCCGACACTGTCATTGGCTTCTTCAGTTCGAAGGTCTTTCTTGTGTCCCGATATGCCGATGAAAACCAGGATCCAAGGGAGACTCGTCCTTTCGGCCTGAAGAAGCCAGCGGCATTTTTGGCGAAACATGTCGGCTATATCAACGAAAGCCAGCGTAATAACATAATAAATCATCAGAACATAGAACAAGGCTGAACTTACTTATGCATATCGTATATAAAACAATGAAGGCCAATAACAACCATATGATGGACACTAAAATCGAAAATGTACCTCAAAGTATTGTTCATTTTTATCATGCGCCGAGCTGAGCTGTTAACTATATATGGTATCATCGTAGATGGAAAATTTTAATATTATAATAACAAAAAGATGATCCTGTGTCAATTTTGAAGCGCTAGTGCGTATGTAATACGCCAATTCCAGCATTAGGAACGCGTGCGCACGCTCACGGAATCCACCGAATATGGATTTGCGTGTACGACACTAGGAAATTATTCGATTTTTACTTTCTCATATCCGTCTTATATTGAGAAAGTATTGTAATCGTGAAAAAATTCGGCTTCGAGATTTTGATGGAAATACACGTTTTAGGTGTCCCCGAGTCCATAAAAGTGGTTTTCGCCATGCCGTCTGTCTGTTCTAGGACCCAAACGCGTACATAAAATTGAATGATATCTAGTATTTATGCAATATATCATTTTTTGCAAAACATTTTTTGGTAAAAAATTATATTGCAGAAAAATAAATGGTAGTTCATTCTAGGCGATTTAGAGACAATTTTGATTTGCTCAAAGATGGCTATAAGGAATTTGATTAGAATCAATCTATTTGTAGAGCTTGATGCCACAAATAATACTGCTTAAGCAATATATCTCTTAAAATCACTATATGGCGTCCAGTGACATTACAATCTACGCTGAGCTACCTTACCTAAGCCCTCTGCCGCGATCCACTCAAAATCTTGCTATAGCATACACGGTAAAACTAAATCAAATGATATCTCATATTTGTGGATAATATTAATCATAATAGATACTCTGAAGAGATGAATCATATTGCTCAATAATTAAGGGTACTTTATTCTTGGATATTTTGAAACAAAATTCAATTTACTCAAATATGGCCATAAGGATTTTGATTAAAATCCATCCAATCGTACAGCTTGATGTCACAAATAATGCTAACTAAGCCATATGTCCCAAAAATACTAAATATCGACTAGTGGTGTTAAAATATACGCTAAGCTACGGTTAACTTTGATTTATAAGCGTTTTTCTTTTATAAGCGTGCGAGTAATCGGTGCTTGCAAACTGCATGCGTTTCAAAAAATCACCATACACCAAGATGTAAACTCGTAAATAAACCAACGCGATCTCCAGGGCAACATCACTTCAGTCACGTGGAGCCTGTATGTATTAAATAATTAATTCCATGATTAATAGCAGTATATTTATAATATTCCGTGAAATTAAGGCAACTATCCGTAATTTCCAAATTCTCTGGCAATCTGCTGGTGTCCAAGTTTTCGTATTTCAAGTTTCGTGACTCAGATCGCACTGCATGAACAATAAGAATAATCATCATTAAGACAATATCCTATGCATTAATAATTATGGAAAAATTAAGATATTTTCTGTTATAATTATGCTATCATCCAAATAGGTATTACGCCATTATATTTAACAATTGAAAATAGTTCAAATTCTTAGAAAAATTACGAAACACAACATTAAAATACTTTTCACGTTTTACCGTCACTGCTATCGGGGCTGCTTCTCCTATTGTTATCCCTTATAGCCCTGGAGAAAAACAAACCTATTCGCTCCTTCCTACAGTCGATAACCCAAATTTAATCGTCATGTTTGTGCATTCAGTAGTACGTGAGAATTGCAATTATCTATGATATTCTCAATCACAGTGCCTGATGCAATTAGTGTTTTGGATACAGTTAAATCTTACATATTATTGGAACATAGGTGATGATGTTTTCATAATATGCATGATATTGAAAATTAGAGTTATGTGCTTATGGGAATAAACTTGATGTTAATTCAATTAAAGAAAAATGAAGAAAATATAATTCCGCAACTCGAATTATCTATAAATCGAATAATTGTTGCTTACTTTTGAGATTCAAGTTATAGAAATTCCACTGTATATATATACTAATATTTAAAAATATATTTCAATAACTTTAATTTTCGATTACTCGATTAATTATTACTTTTTTTGAGATTCGAATTATGGAAGTTCAACTGTAATTCGTTATGGCGGCATTAATTTCCATTAAAAGCATTAAATCACTGCAATCGTAACGTATAATATCAGATCCCTTTAAAAGCATTGAGGTCGTTGCCATATATTATAAGATTTTCATTTTTGAAAAGAGGAAAAAATTCACACTTTTTTACGACTAATAGTAGATATTTACGCTAATTCGGTAGGTATTTGAATCCTGATTTCAAATACTTAAAACTCCGTTCTTTCAGATAGACAACTGTTCTTTTCCTGGATTCATTTCTTAATTTAAAGTAATTTAAGAATGCATTTTTAGAAAGCCTTGCACTGAATCCCATGCTTTTTTATGGAGTATTGAAATGGAAAATTAGGTCTTGACATTCTGAACATGCAATAAAAGATTTATTATTATTTATTAATTCACAGGCAAAAGGCTATTACAAAATAACAATAACATTTTAAAAAATAGTAGTAAAGTACTTGGAATATGGTTCACCAAATAAAACACAAAAGGCCTGAAGCCTGCGAAATTAGGATTTTTTCCAAGGTCATCTGACCTCCTGTTTGTGTGGTTTGAGGAGCCCTCACTGGGATTCCCTCCTTCTCTGTGAGTGTGGTCAGTGTGGCTATAATAATCCAAGAAGGGGTTGATTAGCCAAAAATACACGCACACATTTCATTCATAACTAAGAAATTTCAAGTCCACTACTTGGCTATTTGATAGCATCATTTTTTTGCATTTATCACAGATCTGCTTTGGAAATTAAGGAACCTTACACATTAAAATTGTTCTACTGCAGAATAATGAGGGCTTGTAAATAGCTATGGCATTCACTTTTACAGTTAAGTTAATCCCCTTAATATCTTGTCTTTCGTTGCCATCCTAAGAAAACTGTTCACTGAAATGATTGAATAAAGAGATAATAAATTTTGAAAGTCTGTCACCACCCATTAAAACGATTTTTTCCATCCTTTTATCTCATCAAGCAATATTTTCAATTAATTGATGAGAAATAATTTTTCCTCTTCTGCTGGGAGATTCGGAACATAAAAATGCTCCAATGAATCAACACTTCCACATTTAAAGACCCGTCAGCTGAAGATCTATTTGATGAGGGAATGATGCTTGTATTTTGTAGCACAATCAGAAATACATATACCTTAAATATTTGTTTAGACTTCTATAAAATTTTATAGCAGCTGCATTATTTGACATTTATGAGGTTTACGATTTATCTAGGCTATTACGCACAAGGTCCTACACACATAGTAACGTCGTGTCTCCAGCTCATCTGAAAGTGCCTAAACATGAGTATCCCCCTAATATAGTTTACAGCACGACGAAGGCAGGTGAGGCAACATTACTGCACAGAGAGAGAGAAATACACCTTACATTGCTGCCAAACCGGCAGCCTGCATAAGAATCTGTAAAAAAAAAGCCCCACTGTCCATCGAAATGATGAGAGCCAATTGTTAGCTGCTGGGGGTGGGAAGACACGTGGGCCTTGGTGACCAGCATTGCCAACTTTCATTCAAGCACTGTCATTAGAGAAAGTAAAAATTATCAACTGGAAATTTTATGCTACATAGATTATTCAAAATTGTCAATATCGAAATGTTAAAATTGTTATATTATGCAAAGATTCATTCTTATTTGTCATATGGAATAATCTTTTGGGGTCATGATAAATATGCCATATATATATATATATATATATATATATATATATATATATATATATATATATATATATATATATATATATATATATACATATATACAAGTATTATTGTATGTATTTATTAAATAGTCCTATAATGGTAAAACAAAACTCGGCACTGTTCCAATCTAATCAGAAGCTTTACAATTATAGTACAGGACACAAAGATGATGTTCTTATCAAGGATTATGGGCTGTCAACAATGCCACCTCAGTGGCGTGTAACAAGTTACCTTGTAATGTTAAATGTTCTTCAAGTATTCCTATCATTTGAAAACAATTCAAATGTTTATTGTTAAATAATAATTTTTATAGTGTTCAAGAATTTCTAAGTTCATCTACTGTTTTTATTCCGTAGCGATGTACTATTGCTGTTATGTACCTGCTCCATGCCTATTTGAGACCTACAGAGTTAATAAAATTATTATTATTATTACCTATAATACTAAATGAAAATTCTGAAATCTTTAAAATCTAAAAAAATCACATTGTTTCATAATAGTTAATATCGATTATAAAAATTAATGTCTTATTATCATGATATTATGGTAAAATGAAATCTATATCTTCATATACAGGTTGTTCAGGTTCTATGCAGGCCATAAATTGATCTGTGGATCGTTTTACAAACAAGTCTACATTTCTGTATGTATTGAGGTTGGAGTAATTACACACTGTCAATGTGATACAGCGTAATACAACAATACAAAAATTACATTACTGATATTTATCTTAAATATGTATGTACCTAAGTAGAATAGAGCTTCACTTAGCTATTTTGCCATGAGTAATATATGTGATACAAAATTTTCACAATCGATATTATAACAATTTGTTAATTACCTTAATTTGGTATTCATATAAAATGGAATCTTATAAAAAAAACCAACGTGATTTAAACTAAATTTCTTATGGCCGCCGTTACATCAGCTATATCGGTCGCGGAAGGTTATCTGGTGAAAAATAACTATAGGCAGGCCCTATGAAAAGGGTGGGGGGCTTTTGGCCTGAGCCTCAAGCTTAAAGGGGCCTCAAATTTTGGCAGTTGTTCAGAGATAGATTTATGCACAGGCACTATCTGGGGGCCTCGTCGAAAGAGGGCCCTTTTTCTTCTTTCTTTCAGAAAAGATGAATTGACATCGAACGTAACTTACAATTTGATTTTTAATCGATAATTTATAAATTTGCATAAACAAAAGCTAGAAAAGCATTTCATAAATAAAAATTATTCAAATATTTTATTAGCTTATAGGTAAATTTATTTTATCATCTTTTTATCCATCGAAATACCAATAATGAATGTAGAAAAGGACACGCCAAAAACAAATGTACAATACGATTATATTATTTGCTGGACATCCAATAATTTTGTGACAAAACTTCCCCAGTTTTGGCTAAACGATATAATCCCTCATTCAGATCCCCCTATCTCCTCTTACTTAAGCCAGAGAATTTTTCATTTTGCACTAATTTTTTAAAGGAATTTCTGTAGGGAGCCATTTCAATGTGCTCTGCATTCTTGTCTGGGTGGAAAGCACTCTCAGCAACATATTTTTTCGGATCATATCTTTTCTTTAGGAGGTCAGAAGATTTTATGAACGAGTGCTACATAGTGCAAGCTTGAACCTCCTACCCCCAGTGTAATCCGCTGTAACCATTCAGCGAACCCCGACCGCCAAAGTGGGCTACATAATGCCTAAAATTTTTATTTTTATTACGGTGAGGGGCCTCAAAATCTGGATGTAGCTCGGACCTCTCTGAGTCTCACTGGGGGCCAGACTACAGGTCATTTGATATTAAAGTTTTATTGCTTAAAAATATACGAAAATCTGTATATATTTTTATGGTGCGTAGAAAAAGGGCAACTTTTAAAAACTACTAGAAAATCGATCAAATTTTCATTGATATCGCCAGAAATTCTAAAATACCACTAGATGGAATATGTGCTCACCAGATGGTAGGCTCATTCTAGCAGATCTACCAGATCAAGTAGAAATTCCAATAAGTTGGCAACGCTGGACGCCGAAGCGGGAGGATGTGAAACCTCCACGCCCTCCCCTTCCCCGGCGTCGCCCTTCGCCGCGGCGCTCGAGGGGGCCGCGTTTATTTCCGCCAACCCCACTCCCCCTCCGCCCCCGCATCAGCTTCGCCTCCCGCCGGAGAAACGCTCAGGACCTCCACCTTAACAGGAAAGAGAAAATAAATGAGTATCTCCCTCGTTATAAAAGACCGTTTACTAAATTCTAAAGCTTAGAAATTCAGCTTCTTGTAACGTTCATCGAAGATTTTTCATTTAAGGCCATCGTGCCACCTCATCAAATAAAACGGCGCAATATACATTGCACAAACTTTCTCACATACGCATATACGTTTGGTCCACTGTACGCATATAAAAGAAAAACGCTC
This sequence comes from Tanypteryx hageni, assembly GCA_028673005.1. Taxonomy (NCBI): domain Eukaryota; kingdom Metazoa; phylum Arthropoda; class Insecta; order Odonata; family Petaluridae; genus Tanypteryx; species Tanypteryx hageni. The sequence goes on from CM054112.1 coordinate 39,567,417, forward strand.
TTAAATCCATGTTAAGCATGGTTTTGCGTATATATTAATGCCATAGTTCGATATTTAGTATTTTTTTGGGATATATGGCTTAGTTAGTATTACTTGCTAATGACACCATGAGAAAATTGTGTTCAATGATAACACCAATTAGCGCAACACATTCCCTTTTCTTAATACCAGTACAATCACTGCAATCAGCTCTCTAAATTTCATGATTTAAAAGCGCCTATTGGGAATCGCATATATCGCGTGTAAGCCAAGTCTCAGAGAATAATGTGATATCACACTCGATATTAACAGCTGAAATACGCATGTCCTTTAATTTACTCCGCAAACCGCGGCGGACATTCTTGTAGTATGCGGAAATATTAGTTACAAATTTTTTAAATGTTTATCTATTACTATTTTGGGAACAAAGGAGTAATCTCTTCTCTGAAATACTAAATTCATAACATCTTTATAATGATAACATTTCATTGAGTTTAGTAGGAATATTTATGTAATTATTTAATTTTGAGGTATGATCTGTTCCAGTCGACATTTTAAGCATGTAAACAATTTTTAAAAAACGTTTCACAGTATATATGAAAATAGTTTTTAACTTGAACGAGAATTTCTAAGTTTACTAAAAGTTGCTTTAAAAATGAAACCAAAAGGAATTTATGATTTTATAAATAAATTTAAAGTTATTTTGATTTATACAATATAAACATTAAAGAAAGACTCTAGAGTAAAAAATTCTACATATCGTACAAGGAGACGCTACGGACTGTAACTCACAGATTCGGTTCATCATCTACCAGCGCAGAGTGTTGTTCAATATCTATAAGAATACCCTTTCGGAATTTCGAGCCAATGGCTTTAAGTTTAAGAGAAATAATTAATAAAAAGTGCAAAAAAATGGACCGATTTTCTCAAATGCTTGTAACTTCGCTATCTCGGGAGTCTTTATGCTAGAGATATCGCCTAACATATGTCTCGCGTCCCGTACCTTTGGCAATCGAGACTCCCGCTTTCCGAATTTTTTTCTCTCCTGCTAGATGTCCTTTTTCTTACAGGTTTTTATATCCCAATTTTCAGAAAGTAATTATTCGCGGCTAATTTTTTTACGCGGGAGAATTATATTTACTTATTGCAGAATTATATCTGGTACTAAAATTAAGCATATTAGTTGTCATTTTAAAAGGATAAAAATATTGTCGAAGTAATTTAAATTAAAAAAGAATAATATTACCCTTATGAATCACTACGTCACTCATTAAGGAATTTCCTCCCGTAGTGGAGTGTGTCTAACAACAAGGCAATAACACATCAGACAGTCACTTGATTTAAACTCTCATACGAGACCGTTTCATTGTGTCAAACACTGGAGAAACCTTCGGTACTTGTCCTGTGAGATAATTCCGTTCCTTCCTTCATAATTCGCACATTATACAGAGGAACCAAAAAGCTGTCACGCACTTGGTGGAAATCTTTTGCTACTTGGGCAGAGCTCCCAAGGATAGTTTTCGTTGCGAAAATTGAAGTCCCGGGTTTGATTCCGGGAACTATCCTTCCAATTTGATTTACATGGGAAATCAGAAATCCACCGAGCAGGGCAATTTTCTCTTGCACATTAAAATATCTTAGAATTGTAATATCGGAGCGGGATTAGTACCGTTCTCTGAGAGAAGGAGTGGGAATTGTAATTTTTATCGTAAAACGCTCCTCATCGATCGTATTTCTTCGAATTTCACGTAAATACTGCCGTTTTTGTCGCTCATTACGAGAGTGTAGCCATAGCAACAACTATTGATGGACTCGGGTTCGGTATCATTATATAAATAGGGATTATAAAAAAAATTTGATATTTTAATTTTTTTGGCAGTTAAAAATTCTTAAAATTTAAACAAATAGATAACTGTTTGGACATTACGGGAAGAGCTAGGAAGCTGAAATTTTAAAGTTATGTACAGAGTAGTGCATTTGCACAAATAAATATTCGAATCTCTCCATGAACATATTGCGGCGGCCGTTAAAAATGTTATAAATTTAAACAATTGGAAAAATATTATTTCCCTTCTAGAAGTACTACAAATTCAAAATTTGGCAGAAATGTGTAGCATTAGTACCCCATAATAGAGAAAGTATAAAATTCTTCAAATTGCAAAGTTTTGGGATTGATTTAGTCTATTATTTTTACATAAGGGAAGAACAAAAATCCCCCCGAAGGTGAAATATTTAAAATTAAAAAAAAATTTGTAATGATGAAATATGAAAAATGAATTTATTTTATGTAGAGATGATATGCTTGCAGAATGGAAGCACCAACTACTAGTTGTCTAATAAATGCAGGTATTGCTTCTGTCGAACGCAAATACGACTGTTCAATTTAATATCCCGTTCGAATGTATTTGTCATATTTTATAACGCTCAATTATGACATTTGAGAACACAAGGAGCAACATATCTGCGGTGATTGCTGTTAGAGCCAATATAAGTAGGTATTAAATAAATGATTAAATGTTCGCATCGTTAGTTCTGTTTGGGTCGTCTTATTATTATGTTATGCGGAGACATACTTTTACTTCCTGTTTGTCATTGTCAACGAAAACGATCTTCGTAACACATGAAGTAAACAAGATCTAATTTTAAGTAATAAGTTTTATTTTCTTTGTCGCGCCTACTGAGCATATTAATTGAAAGGAAATGGATTATTCAGGACGAAGAAGTGAACTAAAATACGTGTACACTCAGCTTTTTTAAGTTAAAAGACATAAATAATTTACTACGAAGGAATGAGCGTGAGTGTAAAGATTAACGTACTTCATCTCAACTGAGGTATGTATGAGTTAAATAATAATTCAATTTTCGATTGTTCTATCGCAAATTCTGTATTTCTTTGGCATCGCTTCTGATATATCCTTTAGCAGTGCTTAGACTTTAAATTTATCTTGTTTTCTAAATTGATTATATCAAACAATGGAGGCTTATTTCTTGTGTCGTCTCTGTTGGCCGTTACCGTGGAAACCACACGATTCAGAACTTGATCATTCTTGTTGAAAAACCATTGAAGGCAGAGCAAATAATGGACGGGCTTGTTTTTCACCAATATTATTGAAAATCTGGCATATTTCAGAACACGGAACGTAGCCTAGCTCAGTTGATTAGTGGAATTTAAATTAAATGCATTGTTACTTCTCGTTGAAATTAACGGTCGCTATTCTAGCCCTAATTTCATCGGTACATTTTGATCCTCTCGTTATCATACTAGCAAGGTGCTTTACTTTACGATCTGAAACTGGTTCCGATGGCTTTCCATCTTACGCTCAAGTTTTTCCTTCTCGATATCCAAATCAACTTGGATTTTTTCTTATTCGTTTCCTAGGATAATTTTGCTCATTTAACCTTAGCTGTGTCCGTCCGTCTTTCGAAGCATTCGTCCTCGGTACAAAGACTAACTATTAATGCATGCACGACCAGTAAATTACGTATATAATCCTTACTCCTACAACATATTTCTTAGCTTGAAACTATCAAAGTAGGTTTATGAGTTAATACAAAATATAGTTTTAAGAAATTCTTTTCTTTTTGTCAATCTTTGAATATGTCAAAATGTAAAAGAAAGAGCCAACCCGTCGACATACGTTAAATCCGAAATTCTTTTCTCATTTGTGTCCGCAGATTTTGGTGATTATTTGGCCCTAGGCCTGGCCATTTTCTTAGCTTGCGCTCTCATAGCGTGGTTCATCTGGAGGCTTTGCAGGCGGTACTGCGTCGGGCGACGAAGAAGATGGTCTGTTGAAGACGGCGTGCCCGACGTGGTGTACGATACCGCCAATTTGCCTGTAAGTATACTACTTGCGATTACATTCTTCTCTTATCTTATAAACCCTTCTAATACGTTATTTTACGCTGTTAATAACAGAAATGTTTCTGCTCTGATCCGTATTCTGATCCCAAAGTATCATTTATGTATTTATTTATATATATATATTGAGAAACTTCATCAACTTCATTTCATATCTACATAATTACGTTGTTGTTTTCTTATTCAGATTGAAGTGATTCCGGCAGGAATACTTAAAAAACACCAGGACCAGCAACACGTGAGTGTTTATCACGATGTTCTGATTTTTCTGAATATATTTACTCTGACGCGTGAATGTGTTTGATGGTGCCAGTCATAGATGAAAATATTTTTAATGTATTAAGTTATATCTCACTTCTCAAAACTTGTTAAGATTGATAAGATTGTTAGCATGTCAGCTGATACTACCAATAGGTTCTAACATTGGAGGTGCAGAAAGTACAGGTTCTAAGAATCTTTTCCGGAAATTATCGGACAATTGTAGTCAAACATTTGTGGGGATCGGTTGCACGGAACACATTTACATTAAAACGGTCTGCGGAAGTTGGTATTGTAAAAATATTCAGATTTGTTCATATTGACACGGTACGAGTGGAGGCACTGAAATCATTTTGTGATTTTAACGACAAATTTTGTCGCATACGAGCACAAGATTTCTGAGACTGATGCCTACTCTTGAAAGAATAAATACTAGTAATGGTTCAACAGCTTATTTTTTATGAGTTGAAAATATGGTCAACGTATGCATATTGTATCTGGTTACTCCCTTAATAATGCCAACTATCAGCAGTGGTTCTCTTCTTCCTTACCCAGTTCCCCAATAAAATGTTGTAAAAATATGAAATTCCTTAAAAGTTTCTTCCAATTCAAGATAAAACTTGAATAGAATTAATAGATTTTTATTAAAGGAGACGAAAAATGTAAAATTATCAACCAAAGATATGAGAGGTCATGGGTTCGATAAAGGATCAAACGCGCGCGGACATTTTTGACAACATAGTGAAATTTTGTCCGTTTAAAAAATAAAATAAAAAACACTTTTAGTAATTGTTGGCCAGTAAATATGTAATACTTCTCATAACCAGCGACTTGAGCGAGGATCGTGGACCAAAACAGGTATAGTGGAGGGAGGGGTTGTCGCGAGTAGCCCGTGGAGCGGATGAAAACGGCTTGTGCACCATCGGCACCAGGGATGGAGAATCTAGAAAAACTTAAAGAACGTGTAAAAATTTGCACCGGCACCGATATTACAATTCTAAGATATTTTGATACGCTAGAGAAAACTGCCCTGCACCACGATTTTCCCATGTAAATCAAATGGGAAGGATAATAGCTCCTGGAATCGAACCTCGGGAGCTCGGCTCGGCAGTAGCGGGAGACTTCCAAAAAGTGTCATGAAAAGCGGTCGATTGGTGCAAAAGTTCATAGATAGGGGTTCGAGAGACGATCCGGCGTCGGCGGCCGAGGAAGGAGAAACAAGGATGAAGAAGACCACTCGTTGGAGCCGGATGGGTCGGAGGAAAGCGAAAATTCGACAAGTGCGTGGAGTTATACACGTTGTAACTCGCCAGGGACGGGGGGCGCGGCTGGGGGAGCGGGGGCAGGTATGGCAGGGAGCGGGCCGTGAAAACTCGTGGTGCGATTCCTGGGGGCATGATTTCGTGGGGCGGGTCCGTTCGGGAGGGCCGCTGGGCGTCCAAAGAGGCGGCTGCGAGGTGGTATATTGGCGAAAAAAAATTTTTCGGGGATGGGTGGACGGGCGGGCGGTGGGTGTGAGATTGACTGATTGCAAATTTTTTATTGTTTGTGGAAATTTGTTCCATAGTCTGCAAGCGGTAACAATGAAGGACTGTTGAAAATTACTGTTCTGTTATGAGGAATAAGGTGTTTATGCCTCTCTCTGGTATTACGGTTATGTTCAGTGTCTATACTCCTGAATTTCGTGGAAAGATAATGTGGATTGTTAGAAGTAAGTAATTGGTATAGTGAGGAAAGCATGTGGAGCCGTCTTCGGGACTTCAAATGTAACCAGATTATCTTCACGAGTGAATCAGAAATGTGGTCTGATTTCTTCAGATTAAAAATATAACTAATGCACGCGTTATTTGTTCTCTGAATCTTTAATGACAACTCTTGTGGTAAATCTTGATGCGCTATATCAACATAGTCAAAATCCAGAATAATGAGTGAAGTTACCAGATGCTTCCTGAGAGAAACCGGAGTACTTCTATTTCACTTCCTATGCTAGTGAAGGGATTAGGTATAGTTGAATTTGCTATGTAGGCCAGGGGTCGGCAAGCTGAGGCTTCTGAGCCACATGCGTCTCTTTCACGTCTTTCGTCCAGCTCCCTACTTCAACTCTCCCAATTAACCCATTATTACCCAAAACGTTTTTTTGCATATTTTATGAAATTTTTGTATTATATCTCTGTCAAAAAGCCACAAATGACATATAGAAAATGTTTTAGATTTTTCTTTTTGTCAGAAATATCTTTGATTTAATGGCATTATTTATTTCCACTGGGCAGATAGACTAATATACATAAAATTGCTGTCTTTTCTGGTATGTTTTTTCTTTTAAGTACCACATGTGCAAATTAATTCAATTATTTTCGTTGTAACACCTTCAAACATGTATATTTTTTAAACTGCGAACTTACAAAAAAGAATTTGCATCATAAAAGCTATTAATTTCAAATAACAAAATTTCAATAAATACAATTTTTCATTCCAGAATAGTTCATATTATAGACCACTTAGCTTACACTTTACATTAGTTTAATAAATTCTATGATGCCTTTTACATAGCTTTTAATTTTACAAAAATGGAAATTAACCAATTTTAATTCTAAAACATGTAATTGTTACAAAGAAAAAGCTTCTCCCAACCTAACTTTTCCGATCTTATCGACCATACAGATAATCTTACCAGACGTGAAAGGCATGCCATTTCTACACTCAAACATCTTGACCATATCATCATCCTCCCTGCCGACAAGAGCACCACCACGGTTGTGATGGATCGCGCCAAATATAACGAGGAAGCCGAGCGCCAACTTTCTTACGAAACCTTTTACCATCACCTTACTTCCAACCCCACAGACCACCACTCCTACTAAATTTCGTCCTATCCTCATTCCTCAGGAAAACAGGAAGGCCTTTCCGATTCCGCCATTGCTATAATGATCCCCAACAAACCCCGCACACCCACATTCTACCTTCTCCCTAAAATCCATAAACCCAACATCCCCGGCCGCCCCATTGTTGCCAGCTTTAATTCCCCTACAGAACGCATCTCCGCCTTCGTTGACTCCCACCTACAACCTCTCATTCGTCAATTCCCTTCCTTCATCCAAGACACTAACCACTTCCTCAAACACCTCCTCTTTCCTCTCCCACCCAATACCATTTTGGCCACTATCGATGTGTGTTCCCTCTACACAAACATCCCCCACGATGATGGACTCTCTGCCCTTAGTAAACTCCTGGACTCAAGACCACCCGATGCAAGACCTCCCTCCCATTTATTATTAGACTTGGCAGCAATGATGCTCAAATTGAACAACTTCTCTTTCGATGGTCGTCACTACCTTCAAATTAGAGGAACTGCGATGGGCACCCGAATGGCGCCTTCATACGCCAATTGCTACCTTGGAGAATGGGAAAGACTCTTCCTCAACGTTCCACTCAGACCACTTTTGTGGCTGAGATACATCGACGATGTCTTCCTCATTTGGACGCATGGGCCTGACTCTCTCCTTTCCTTTCTCTCGCGTCTCTCCTCCCATCCTTCACTGTCCTTCACCCACCAATCCTCTACCTCCCACATCACATTCCTGGATGTCGATCTTTACCTTCAAGACAGCCAAATCCGCACCTTTGTTCACGTCAAACCCACCAACAGCCTCCAATACCTCCACTTTGATAGCTGCCATCCCCTTCATACCAAAACCTATATCCCCTATGCCCTTGCTCGTCGAGAATGGAGGCTTTGTTCCGATAGAGCATCCCTTCTAGAGTATTACTCTGTCCTCGAGGATGCTCTTCTCAAACGTAACAATCCCTCCAGTCTTGGTCCACGAACAGATCCATAGGGCGATGACGCCTACCCACAATGGATCTCATCCTCACACACCACTATTCCTGCATCTACCTCTCCACTCACTCTTACGACACTTTTCCTTCCTGGTATCCACGAAGCTCTCAAAACAATCCTTCATGCTGCCCACCCAATTCTTACCTCTTCCTCCCATCAGTCCCTCTTTATCAACCTTTTTGCCAATCCTCCGCTCCTCTCCTTCCGTCGGCCCCCAAATTTGGGAAATATCTTGTGGAGGAAGGAACTTCCCACTTCTACCACGCCTCTTGCAATAGGCTCCCACCCCTGCGGAAAACCTCGCTGCCTCACTTGCCCTATCCACCTACCATCATCTTCTTTCTCGAGTCCCTCCACCAACATCACCTACCCCATCACCTCCAGAAGCAACTGCACCACCCGTAACGTCATTTACCTCCTTACCTGCACCCTTTGTCCCGCGTTTTACGTAGGTTTCACCAGCAATCCGTTAAACATCCGAATGAACGGTCACCGGAATAGCGTTTCTCTCAGACGCCCCCTCCCAGTTGCATTACACGCTAATACCCACAATGTCCCCTTCAATAGTTGCTACAATGTTAGGATTATTCGCGCTTTACCCTATGACACTCCTGCCCCCCTTCTCCGACACTGGGAACTAGCACATATCCATCTTCTCGACTCTTTCTCTCCGCCTGGCCTCTACCTCCGCTAACCCTATTAGCCCCCTTACAATGTCTCCTTGTTACATTGTAGTTATTCGCACTTTCCCTTACCACACTCCATCTTTATTGGCTATCCACCCCTCCTACTCACCACCTCCTCCAATCATCAACCTTTCCACATCACCCTGTCATTCCCCGCCCAGTGTGTCACTTTACGTTACTCTTTCGCTGAAGAAGGGCATAGGCCCGATAAGCTTGCGTGTGTTTTTGTGTTCGTGTGTTTTACGTGTCTCTTCGACGCCCCCAGCAGCCTACCAGCTTGGTCCTCAACTTGGTAAGTGTCCGCTGGGCTTCCCTCAACACCTTGTTGCCACCCTCATCACTACCTTTTCTTTTCCTTTAGTTAATATATATATATATATATATATATATATATATATATATATATATATATATATATATATATATATATATATATACATACATACATACATATATATATTGCAGAGTTTTGTTTTACAAATATAGAACAATTTAATAAATACATACAATCAGACATATATATACATATATATATATATATATATATATATATATATATATATATATATATATATATGAGTTTATTTTTGTTATGCCTAAAGAAATATACAATGGTTTACCAGGAGAGCTTTAATGGTTGGCTTTTTTTAGGAAGAAGATTTTATTGGTATATCTATCATGACCCCAAAAGTTTATTCCATATGACAAATTAACAAGGTCACCAAGGCCCACGTGTCTCCCTGCCCCCAGCAGCTAACCAGTGGCCCTCATCAATCCGATGGACAGTGGGGATGTTTTTTAACAGATTCTTTATTTAAGGAGCTGAATAAGGTAAAATTATCAATCAAATATATTAGAGAACAACATTACGATGATAATGAATCAAACATGTGGGCGAGTAAATCAGGATACGAAAAATTAAACCCAGAGGATTTTTATTCACAGCACAGCTCATTCATTAAATTTAGTTGTGAATGCCTGGCCAAAAATATAGTACAAAGTAATAGATTGCTATTCTGTTGGGAAGGAATTTTATAATTTCTACTCTGCTACTACAAAATCGTGTGAAGTGGTGAAAAAGTACAATATGATTCTGAAATGACTTTAAAATGCACTAACAAATATTTCATTAAATTCATAACTGAACATTTATGTAGGTCTGGGACCATCTTCATAATATGGTCTTATTTTTTCAGTGCTTATGAAATTCACCAAAGACTCATACGTACACTAAATGAGGAAGTTAAGTAAATCAGCACTTGGGCAAAATAATATTTAATATAACTCTAAAATAATTTTTTTATATTATGCATAAGTATGCAGTTTAGTCCTTTTTGTTTCATTTAATTGTTTTTTTTTGAGAAACTTCATTTCATGACTACATAAATGTTCTAACTCATACTGTTTTTTCTTATTCATGCTGGGGATGATTTTTGCATGCAGGCATCAGTGTGTCAGAGAGTTATGCACTGCATATCTACACTATAGTAAATCTGCTTCTAACTTATGAGGTATCATATAGGAGGATACTCTAGTTGGGAGCATGAACAAAGGCATGCAGCAACTGGATCTGCAAAGGCATGGAATGTCACTTGGTTTTTGTCACTCTTTCACTTGACCACAGAGCATCAGTCTGTTACAGCAGCTTTTGGGGTGCTGTTCGTACATTTGCAGCATAATTTTCATGTTTATTTACTTGTTTTACAATTGAGATTAAAATAGTGGTGTTCTAAAATGGAGAGCGAAGGAGGTAAACACAAGATTTTGCACAAACAAGTAAGATAAATCATATATAAAGTGTATCAGTACTCAGGACCAGCAGAACAGGGTTGCAAAACAGGCAACTGCCTAGGGTGCAAAAGATTGAGAGGCGCCATGAAGAGTCAATGATTTGATTTCACAGCACTCTATATGTGTGTGTCTGTATTCTTTTCTTTAAGTAATGTATCATTAATCTATTATTGATTCATTTTGTTATATTTTTTACGCGCATTTGTGTTGTATAAACCTTTATAATCAAAAGGATTTCAATTCCTCTTCAATGCTGTGCACTACGCCAATCCTAAATGTATACGAAGAACTAGCGGTCTGAAGATGTTGACGTACCAACTAACCTATGAGCCTAAAGTTATGATTTGCTTAATCTCTTGCTAAGAAATAATCGTCTTAATGCCAATTTTTCTGCTCTTAAAGCTTTTTAATGTGGAAAAATATTGTTTTTAGTAATTATGAAAAAATATTTAATAATAGAAACAAGCTTTAATTAATAATATATTTAAGTGATACCGGTGCTTATAGATATCATTGTGTAATTACTCATAAAGGTAATTTTCAACTGTTAGATTTTTAGTAACATTTAGATTGGAGTAGGGTGCCAAAAAATTGTTTGCCAAGGGTGCCAAACTGTCAGTATTACAAAAATGAGTTGGAGCATGCACATGATTCAACACGTACAGCTGGTAACAATATTGCCAGCTGTCAAGAGCGAACAGCGAGCGCTTGTGGCATAGCACCATAGGACTTCATGCGTCATGCATTGCTTTCTGAGCAAAAGCTTATGCAGGCTGCCGGTTTGGCAGCTATGTAATGCATATTTCTCTCTCTCTCTCTCTGCACAATAATGTTGACTCACCTGCCTTCGTCGTGCTCTAAACTGTATTAGGGGGATACTAATGTTTAGGCACTTTCAGATGAGCTAGAGACACGACGTTATTATGTGTGTAGGACCTTGTGCATAACAGCCTAGAGAAATCGAAAACCTCATAAATGTAAAATAATGCAGCTGCTATAAAATTACATAGAAGTCTAAAAAAATATTTAAGGTATATGTATTTCTGATTGTGCTACAAGATACAAGCATCATTCCCTTATCAAAGAGATCTTCAGCTGACGGTTCTGTAAATGTGGAAGTGTTGATGCATTGTGGCATTATTATGTTCCGAATCTACCAGCAGAACAGGAAAAATTATTTCTGATCAATTAATTGAAAATATTGCCTGATGACATAAAAGGATGGAAAAAATCATTTTAATGGGTGGGGACAGACTTTCAAAATTTATTATCTCTTTTTCCATTCATTTCAGTGAACAGTTTTCTCAGGATGTCAACAAAAGACAAGATATTAAGGGGATTAACTTAACTGTAAAAGTGAATGCCATAGATATTTACAACCCCCATTATTCTACAGTAGAACAGTTTGAATGTGTAATGTTCCTTTATTTCATGATCAGATCTGTGATAATTGCAGAAAAATGATGCTATCCAATAGTAAAGTAGTGGACTTGAAATTTCTTAATTATGAATGAAATGTGTTTGTGTATTTTTGGCTAATCAATCTCTTCTTGGATTATTATAGCCTTCCACACCGAACACTCTCACAGAGAAGGAGAGAATCCCAGTGCAGGCTTCTCAAACCACACAAACAGGAGGCCAGATGACCTAAGAATAAATCCTACTTTCGCAGGATTCAGCAGGCCTGCTGTGTTTTCTTTGGGGAACCATATTACAAGTACTTTACTACCAATTTTTAAAATGCTCATTTTATTTTGTATTAGCTTTTTGCCAGTGAATTAATAAATAATAATAAATCTTTTATTGCAGGTTCAGAAATTCTCAATTAATTTTATAACAAAAATTTCATTGTTGAGGAGCAACAGCGAAGATATTATGATGAATTCTGCTCAAATAGAAGGGTAAAGGGGTAATCCATCACTGAAATATTAAACATTCAGGATGTACAGGGATGCTTGAACTCCAGGGAATTTCAATCTCATACCTGAATCAATAATGCTAAGACCACAGAGGCCAACACGTTGTCTTTCAACTGGATATCCAGGACAATTGCAAGTCAACTTTTGAGAACCTGCTCTAAATATGATTTCAAAGAATCTCCAAGCAGCCCAAGTGTTAGTGTTGCTGCTATGCTTGAACAAGCCTCCCTTAATTTACTCATATCTTTTTGTTAAAAACTTAAAATTGTGTTTTTGGTAGCATACAGTGCAGTCATTACCTAAGTTCTAGCCACCTGTGGTTCAGAAACATCTAGTGTGAAATGCCTCCAAACTTAAACTTACCTGGTCAGAGAGGTGGATTATATTTAATGTGACTGAAAGACAGCAAAATGCTGTCACACTGAAAAAATAAATAAATGAATAAAATATCCAATACCCTGTCTTTTATTCAATTTTACTGTTTCTTGTATGCTGATATTTGCTATACCTGCTTTACACTTAGATTTAAATAGAATTAAGTATTTTGTAGATTTTAACTATAATAAACGAGCTGTATACATTATTTGTCTTGCGAAATTCAGCAAATAATTAAAAACTGGTTATGCAGGAGCATTTCATCTTTTTAAGAACATAATTGTTTTTAGCATTCAGTGGTTTTTTATTGTTTGGTTTTACAATACTTTTCAGGTCTGAATAATTTGGATATTGTAACAGTGTTGCCTTTCCAAAACTTAAAATATCTGTAGAATCGGAAAGAAAAATCTGTAGAATTATCTGTTAAAGGAATATTTATGCTCAAAATTCCATTTTATATATGTAAATTTAGGAAAAACTAAACACGGTTATTTTACTCGCTTTACTAAAGAAATAAATCAGTTTTTTATGTTAATAATTATTTATTAATGATAAAAGAAATACCTCTGTAAGGAATATATAATGCAACTAGGTATGGCAATAAAACTAAATTACTCAAACCTAAATGAAAAATACGTAAATCCATAAAATATTTTTATGAATACATATGATGAAAAAAGGTAAACGAAATATTTTATTTTCCTCTAATCTACTACAATGTGATTTAGGACTAAACTTAACGTTTATATTTCTCTCCTGCCTTGTTTGCTCTCTTCAACAGTGACTTTCTTGCATTAAAATTATAATTCTTTATGCATTGTTTGGTTAATATTAAACCTGCAAAGGTTTCAATTGATAGTCTGTTTCTTGTTTTATCTTTCATTGTGTTAATTGCTGAGAAAACGCAACTGCAGCACAATAGTATGGCAAACATAATAACATTTGCATAAATTTATATCTCTTAGGAAAAATTTCTCCATTGTCCATTTGCTTAATTTCCACTACTTCACTATTCTTTAGGTCTCATATTGTAATTTACTTCTAAACTCTTTAACATGTTTCTTTGCTGTCTCCATTCACTATCAGTCATTTGAACTTCTGAAGAAGGCAAATGTTCAAAAGTTAAAATAAGATTAATTAGGGAAGCTACTTGTTTTTTAAACACCTCTTTAGGACAGCATTTGTAGGGATTTTGAAGCCACTGGTTCAAATTTAAATCTTTTTTGAAAATTTGGGAAGCACTTTCAATTGGAAACTCCAAACAGCTATTTAGAAAGTTTCTAATTTCTACAAGGTCAATATTAGTTGAATTTCTAAGCTCAATTTAACTTTTATTCCAAGATATAATTCCTCCATTGGCTTAATATTATCATCATCTCTATGTCTAATACCTTTTAAGGGATTAATTTGAGGTAATCTTATTTCATATATAAAATTTCAAAAAATCTGATGTGGCTACCACATTACTTTCTCCATAATTAATATTTCTAAAAATTCCAAACAAGTTAAATGCTAATGAATTTTTTAAGGAACTTCGAGAAATTTTTAAGGTTTTACAAAGAACACAAATTGATTGATACCATAGCCTTCTGATTCTGGATATAGCTAGGAATCTCCAACAATTAAGAAAATTAAAAGGAGCGTTAGTAAGACATAACTAGCGTCAATTGTTAGCAATAATAACCAGTAGGTGTTGTGGTCGTGGAAGCTAAAACATATGGTTTTTAAAAATGTTTCAAATAAATGTTATAGAGTATTCTATTTCCTGCAAAATTTATATAACCATACATATACCCAAGGATATAAAATTTACAAAAATATGACAGTTTATATTTATCAAAGCTTTCACTCTGTTAAAACCTAATACAACAATGCATTTAATATTGCACTTCACATACACATAATATTTAAAACATGAAATTTATCAATTAAAATAGTTTTAGCACTTAGAATATAACTAATCATGCTTATATTTCAAAGTCAAATAAAAACCTTAATTTTCCTTATAAAAATTTAGGCTGGTTCGGGACCTTCTACTAGAAAGTGTAGTTAAATTGAAATGAGCTAGTATATCATTATAGGAAATATCCACCAGTGAAATTACCATTTTAAATGGCAATGGATCTCAGAAATTTCTGCTTGACTCGTTCCTTTATGTAAGAGTCGATTTCGTAATAATGAACTTTACTTGTCATTTGGAGCAAATGACAAGTAAAGTTCATTGTTATTTTAGTTATGATATTTAATCAATATTAAATTATGTATATATATTTATATATCTATATTATTATATATTCATATTTATTTATAGAATATGGGTGAGATAAGAAAGAGTGAGGTTGTTTCCATGAAAACTAAGCTTGATGCTCTGGAAAGAATTGATAAGGGTGATTCGGTAAGACAAATTTCTGTGGAATTGGAGAGACAACTGTAAAAGACTTGAAAAAATTGCATGAATCTAGAAGGATTTTGCTGTCAGATTGCATCACAAGTGTCTTTATCTTCCCATTCAACATTAAAGAAACCAAAATTGGAAATTTTAGAAGATGCATTATGGCTGCGGTTTATGCAAGAAAGACATCTTGGAATTTCAATCAGTGGACCCATACCCAAGGAAAAGGACCTAACCCTAAATCGAAAAATTGCTGGTGCCCAGAAATTTACTGCAAGTAATGGATGGCTTGGACGTTGGAAATAAACCTCATGGTATCCATGTATTAATCATCACTGGTGAGAAGTTATCGTCTGATCAGCATGCTGCTCAAAAATTTTCGCAGGATTTAAGAGAGCTTATCGACCGAGATAAATCAGCTGGAGGACTACTCTACAATATAGACGAAACAGGTCTAAATTACAAGATGTTACCAACAAAAACAAAGGCAAAAAAGGATGAGCCTGCAGCATTAGGATACAAAAAATCCAAAGAAAGCCTCATGTAGCCACCTGCAGCAATGCAGCTGGAACTCACAATTTGCCGCATTTATTGTTGGTAAATCAAAAATCCCAGAGCTTTTAATAGTATAAATCCTTTGTCTTTACCAGTTTACTACCGATCACAAAAATCAACCTGAATGGATTCTGCATTATTCAGAGAATGGTTTTTCATGAGTTTGTATCTTCTGTAAGAAGACACTTGAAAATACTGAACTTACCTGGAAAGGCCATTCTCATTCTGGATAATGCTCCTTCACATCCCAATTGCGAGGAACTCAAAGATTAGCGACATAAAGGTCATATTTCTACCAGCAAATGTAACATCCTTAGTTCAGCCTATGGATCAAGGGGTCTTAGAAAGCTTAAAAAGAAGATACAGGCGAAAATTTCTGATTTCAGTTTTGAAAAAAATATAAGTCTAATGGAATCCTTGAAAGACATCAGTATCAAAGACGTTGTTTATAACTTAGCACAAGCTTGGAACAAAATCCCAGAGTTCAACATTTACTAAATCTTGAAGAAAACTTTGGCTTGAAGATGATAAAAATTCTGAAACGGAAGAAGGAAATGAATTAAGTCTATTAAGTGATGCAAGGCAAATTGAAGGTTCTGAACATTTACTGCAAGAAGACTTAAATCAATGGATCCAAGGTGACTATTTGTTGGAGAATGAAATTATGAAGGATGCAGAAATCATACAGGCCGTGATGGAAACAGAAGGATCAAAGTTTGAAGAGGAAGAAGAATTAAATACAGAGCCAAAAACACCTCATGCAGCAGCCAAAGATGCCTTAGATGTAGTTTTGCATTACACTGAACTAGAGTCTGATTCAACTGTTAACGATGTCATGCTTATAAAAAAATGGAGGGACTATGCATGACATGACATTTGTATCTGAATTGTCTTAATATATTTCAAGTATGTAAAAATAAATGCGTCCTTCCTCCACATTTGCAAGGCAACTGAGAATGCCCTGCCCTCTGAGTTAACATAATTCTATTCTAATACTAATCACTCAATGAAAAGTTACACAGCCACTTTACCAGACATGGCCACTTTACCATGCCTTCCCCTAATTACTATGGTCTTTACAAATGATTTACTATCTGCATCATGGACAGGAATCATGAAATTATCCTTCCAAACATCTGGAAATGGCCATTCTTAAGTGACTAATTAAAAAATATAGTAAGAGGATAAGTTAAAAAGTTAGAGCAGCACTTCAGCAAGAGAGGAGGCCCAGCGCTCTTATTTACATCAAGCGTACTAAAGGCATTAAGAACACTTAATTGAGTCACACCACAAGAGTGTTAATTAACTGTATGAGAATACTGGTATTGTGGTATTATGTTACTTGGAGTAGAATATACGCTGGAAAGATGTTCAACAAAGAGATTAGCAGATTCCTGGAATGAACAATCAACTTGTATTCGATGGAATGGAATCTTGAACAGAACTAATATAAGAGAGGTAACAGACTTTTGACAATGACTTACATTTAGCATGAATGGATGCAAAAGAATTGTAATCTACACTAGATCAACTTATTTTAAGCTTCTTGTGGGCTATTTTCTTATCATATATTAATGAAATTAATTCTTTACCAAACCAGTTGGGTAGGTGGGATGTTCCACTCTTGTGTAAAATTTCAGGAACATACAGATTAATGGCATTATTTACAATATCATAAAAATAACAAACAGCATCATCTAATTGTTATGAGAAGTATTACATATTTACTGGCCAACATTTACTAAAAGTGTTTTTTATTTTATTTTTTAAACGGGCAAAATTTCACAATGTTGTCAAAAATGTCCGCGCGCGACATCGTAATAAAATAATTAAAAATTAATTTTTAAAAGATTTTTTTCGCAAAAAGGTAAAGAATACATTTTGATTTACTAGACTTGTTTTAAATTCTTTGCTAATGGAATATCGCTCTGAGAAGCTGCAAGAATGTTAGCAGGCAGAACGTGCGCCAAACGTCATTACGGGGTTGTTGCGAGCTGGGGCGGCACATATATTATACTTGAATGAAAACTTACCAATTCTGGGTGTCCATTGCCATTTGACTCGGTCACTTCATCGCGAAATCTGACCTGGGGAAAAAATGGTCTAATAAGGAAACTGGTAGAAGCATCTAAACATTACAAAGAACATAAATGAAATTCAATATAATAATATATATTATTATTATAATAATATATATTTTCAATCTTGTGATAGGAGAACTAATGTTTTGTTGTTGACTATATAATTATGTATTTATCGTGTTATTATTACCTAGACATATATAGATTAACTTTGTAATATAAATATATAATAGTATTAGGTACATGGAAGCAGTGTTTCATAAATAACACTCACGTGTTTTTCCGGCGGTTGGCTACCTCTGACGTGAGGAGAGGAGGGGTCAGGCGCTTGCTCTTCAGCCTGAAGAGCAAAACAACAGGATGACTTAAAACCAATATGTAGTCATGAAATTAAGTTTATTAAGTTTCTCAAAAAAATTAACTATTTAAATAAACAAAACATAACAAAGCTTATGCAAATCTCAGAAAAATAAAATTATTTTACAGTTCCATAAAATATTTCTTTTGATCAAGTGCTGAGTCACATAATTTCCAATATATACTTTATTTAATACCTTGTGCAAACGTTCAATACACCATATACAGAGACTCAGGCTTACTTAAGGGTTCACTATTTAATTTGTTGTACTAGTTTAGGGTAATTCTGGAAACATACTTTTTCAACACTTCCCTCCGTTTTGTACTATATTTATTCACCGTCATTCACAAGTAAATTTAAATATTAAGCACTAAAGGGCATAGAAACACTCTGAAGTTTATATTTCCTATCTCGATTTGTGCGTCTGCATGTTTGATCCTTAATGAACCCATGACCTCTCATATCTTTGATTGATAATTTTACATTTTTCTGCTCCTTTAATAAAAATCTATTAATTCTATTCAAGTTTTATCTTGAATTGGAAGAAACTTTTAAGGAATTTCATATTTTTACAACATTTTATTGGGGAACTGGGTAAGGAAGAAGAGAACCACTGCTGATAGTTGGCATTATTAAGGGAGTAACCAGATACAATATGCATACGTTGACCATATTTTCAACTCATAAAAAATAAGCTGTTGAACCATTACTAGTATTTATTCTTTCAAGAGTAGGCATCAGTCTCAGAAATCTTGTGCTCGTATGCGACAAAATTTGTCGTTAAAATCACAAAATGATTTCAGTGCCTCCACTCGTACCGTGTCAATATGAACAAATCTGAATATTTTTACAATACCAACTTCCGCAGACCGTTTTAATGTAAATGTGTTCCGTGCAACCGATCCCCACAAATGTTTGACTACAATTGTCCGATAATTTCCGGAAAAGATTCTTAGAACCTGTACTTTCTGCACCTCCAATGTTAGAACCTATTGGTAGTATCAGCTGACATGCTAACAATCTTATCAATCTTAACAAGTTTTGAGAAGTGAGATATAACTTAATACATTAAAAATATTTTCATCTATGACTGGCACCATCAAACACATTCACGCGTCAGAGTAAATATATTCAGAAAAATCAGAACATCGTGATAAACACTCACGTGTTGCTGGTCCTGGTGTTTTTTAAGTATTCCTGCCGGAATCACTTCAATCTGAATAAGAAAACAACAACGTAATTATGTAGATATGAAATGAAGTTGATGAAGTTTCTCAATATATATATATAAATAAATACATAAATGATACTTTGGGATCAGAATACGGATCAGAGCAGAAACATTTCTGTTATTAACAGCGTAAAATAACGTATTAGAAGGGTTTATAAGATAAGAGAAGAATGTAATCGCAAGTAGTATACTTACAGGCAAATTGGCGGTATCGTACACCACGTCGGGCACGCCGTCTTCAACAGACCATCTTCTTCGTCGCCCGACGCAGTACCGCCTGCAAAGCCTCCAGATGAACCACGCTATGAGAGCGCAAGCTAAGAAAATGGCCAGGCCTAGGGCCAAATAATCACCAAAATCTGCGGACACAAATGAGAAAAGAATTTCGGATTTAACGTATGTCGACGGGTTGGCTCTTTCTTTTACATTTTGACATATTCAAAGATTGACAAAAAGAAAAGAATTTCTTAAAACTATATTTTGTATTAACTCATAAACCTACTTTGATAGTTTCAAGCTAAGAAATATGTTGTAGGAGTAAGGATTATATACGTAATTTACTGGTCGTGCATGCATTAATAGTTAGTCTTTGTACCGAGGACGAATGCTTCGAAAGACGGACGGACACAGCTAAGGTTAAATGAGCAAAATTATCCTAGGAAACGAATAAGAAAAAATCCAAGTTGATTTGGATATCGAGAAGGAAAAACTTGAGCGTAAGATGGAAAGCCATCGGAACCAGTTTCAGATCGTAAAGTAAAGCACCTTGCTAGTATGATAACGAGAGGATCAAAATGTACCGATGAAATTAGGGCTAGAATAGCGACCGTTAATTTCAACGAGAAGTAACAATGCATTTAATTTAAATTCCACTAATCAACTGAGCTAGGCTACGTTCCGTGTTCTGAAATATGCCAGATTTTCAATAATATTGGTGAAAAACAAGCCCGTCCATTATTTGCTCTGCCTTCAATGGTTTTTCAACAAGAATGATCAAGTTCTGAATCGTGTGGTTTCCACGGTAACGGCCAACAGAGACGACACAAGAAATAAGCCTCCATTGTTTGATATAATCAATTTAGAAAACAAGATAAATTTAAAGTCTAAGCACTGCTAAAGGATATATCAGAAGCGATGCCAAAGAAATACAGAATTTGCGATAGAACAATCGAAAATTGAATTATTATTTAACTCATACATACCTCAGTTGAGATGAAATACGTTAATCTTTACACTCACGCTCATTCCTTCGTCGTAAATTATTTATGCCATTTAACTTAAAAAAGCTGAGTGTACACGTATTTTAGTTCACTTCTTCGTCCTGAATAATCCATTTCCTTTCAATTAATATGCTCAGTAGGCGCGACAAAGAAAATAAAACTTATTACTTAAAATTAGATCTTGTTTACTTCATGTGTTACGAAGATTGTTTTCGTTGACAATGACAAACAGGAAGTAAAAGTATGTCTCCGCATAACATAATAATAAGACGACCCAAACTGAACTAACGATGCGAACATTTAATCATTTATTTAATACCTACTTATATTGGCTCTAACAGCAATCACCGCAGATATGTTGCTCCTTGTGTTCTCAAATGTCATAATTGAGCGTTATAAAATATGACAAATACATTCGAACGGGATATTAAATTGAACAGTCGTATTTGCGTTCGACAGAAGCAATACCTGCATTTATTAGACAACTAGTAGTTGGTGCTTCCATTCTGCAAGCATATCATCTCTACATAAAATAAATTCATTTTTCATATTTCATCATTACAAATTTTTTTTTAATTTTAAATATTTCACCTTCGGGGGGATTTTTGTTCTTCCCTTATGTAAAAATAATAGACTAAATCAATCCCAAAACTTTGCAATTTGAAGAATTTTATACTTTCTCTATTATGGGGTACTAATGCTACACATTTCTGCCAAATTTTGAATTTGTAGTACTTCTAGAAGGGAAATAATATTTTTCCAATTGTTTAAATTTATAACATTTTTAACGGCCGCCGCAATATGTTCATGGAGAGATTCGAATATTTATTTGTGCAAATGCACTACTCTGTACATAACTTTAAAATTTCAGCTTCCTAGCTCTTCCCGTAATGTCCAAACAGTTATCTATTTGTTTAAATTTTAAGAATTTTTAACTGCCAAAAAAATTAAAATATCAAATTTTTTTTATAATCCCTATTTATATAATGATACCGAACCCGAGTCCATCAATAGTTGTTGCTATGGCTACACTCTCGTAATGAGCGACAAAAACGGCAGTATTTACGTGAAATTCGAAGAAATACGATCGATGAGGAGCGTTTTACGATAAAAATTACAATTCCCACTCCTTCTCTCAGAGAACGGTACTAATCCCGCTCCGATATTACAATTCTAAGATATTTTAATGTGCAAGAGAAAATTGCCCTGCTCGGTGGATTTCTGATTTCCCATGTAAATCAAATTGGAAGGATAGTTCCCGGAATCAAACCCGGGACTTCAATTTTCGCAACGAAAACTATCCTTGGGAGCTCTGCCCAAGTAGCAAAAGATTTCCACCAAGTGCGTGACAGCTTTTTGGTTCCTCTGTATAATGTGCGAATTATGAAGGAAGGAACGGAATTATCTCACAGGACAAGTACCGAAGGTTTCTCCAGTGTTTGACACAATGAAACGGTCTCGTATGAGAGTTTAAATCAAGTGACTGTCTGATGTGTTATTGCCTTGTTGTTAGACACACTCCACTACGGGAGGAAATTCCTTAATGAGTGACGTAGTGATTCATAAGGGTAATATTATTCTTTTTTAATTTAAATTACTTCGACAATATTTTTATCCTTTTAAAATGACAACTAATATGCTTAATTTTAGTACCAGATATAATTCTGCAATAAGTAAATATAATTCTCCCGCGTAAAAAAATTAGCCGCGAATAATTACTTTCTGAAAATTGGGATATAAAAACCTGTAAGAAAAAGGACATCTAGCAGGAGAGAAAAAAATTCGGAAAGCGGGAGTCTCGATTGCCAAAGGTACGGGACGCGAGACATATGTTAGGCGATATCTCTAGCATAAAGACTCCCGAGATAGCGAAGTTACAAGCATTTGAGAAAATCGGTCCATTTTTTTGCACTTTTTATTAATTATTTCTCTTAAACTTAAAGCCATTGGCTCGAAATTCCGAAAGGGTATTCTTATAGATATTGAACAACACTCTGCGCTGGTAGATGATGAACCGAATCTGTGAGTTACAGTCCGTAGCGTCTCCTTGTACGATATGTAGAATTTTTTACTCTAGAGTCTTTCTTTTATGTTTATATTGTATAAATCAAAATAACTAAATTTATTTATAAAATCATAAATTCCTTTTGGTTTCATTTTTAAAGCAACTTTTAGTAAACTTAGAAATTCTCGTTCAAGTTAAAAACTATTTTCATGTTTACTGTGAAACGTTTTTTAAAAATTGTTTACATGCTTAAAATGTCGACTGGAACAGATCATCCCTCAAAATTATATAATTACATCAACAATCCTACTAAACTCAATGAAATGTTATCATTATAAAGATGTTATGAATTTAGTTTTTCAGAGCTGAGATTACTCCTTTGTTCCCAAAATAGTGATAGATAAACATTTAAAAAATTTGTAACTAATATTTCCGCATACTACCAGAATGTCCGCCGCGGTTTGCGGAGTAAATTAAAGGACATGCGTATTTCAGCTGTTAATATCGAGTGTGATATCACATTATTCTCTGAGACTTGGCTTACACGCGATATATGCGATTCCTAATAGGCACTTTTAAATTATGAAATTTGGAGAGCTGATTGCAGTGATTGTACTGGTATTAAGAAAAGGGAATGTGTTGCGCTAATTGGTGTTATCATTGAACACAATTTTCTCATGGTGTCATCTCCATCTCTTAAACTAATTAATAATGTGTTTACATTCCTCCCAAATCTGACCAAAGCATATACCAAAAATATCGTGAAGAAGTAAAGCGTCTTGCATATTTGTGTACAGACGCCAATTCGCTTATGTTTGGCGATTCAATTTGCCAGGTAATAATTGGTCAACATTCTTTCCTGAAGTTAACCTCACTGCTAATATCTGAATTTTGTACAAAAAACTTAGTTACCAACCAATATGGAGAGATTCTGGATTTGTATTTAACAAATATTACAAGGTGCTCATTGAACAGTGTTTATGATGATGGTGTGACTTTTGCCTTGTATTGCCTATCATCCTCCTCTTATGTGTAAACTTCATGTAGGTTATCCCCATGTGCAGATATTAATTTTGAAACTTTCGTCTTTAGGAAAGCAACTATGAATGATAGATTACTTTAGCTATATTGATTGGTTTATATTGACTGAATTACAATTAGATGATGCTGTTTGTTATTTTTATGATATTGTAAATAATGCCATTAATCTGTGTTCCTGAAATTTTACACAAGAGTGGATCATCCCCCTTACCCAACTGGTTTGGTAAAGAATAATTTCATTAATATATGATAAGAAAAGAGCCCACAAGAAGCTTAAAATAAGTTGATCTAGTGTAGATTACAATTATTTTGCATCCCTTCATGCTAAATGTAAGTCATTCTCGAAAGTTTGTTACCTCTCTTATATTAGTTCTGTTCAAGATTCCATTCCATCGAATACAAGTAGATTGTGGATTTTGTTCATTTCAGGTATCTGCTAATCTCTTTGTTGGACATCTTTCCAGCGTATATTCTACTCCAAGTAACATAATACCACAATACCAGTATTCTCATACAGTTAATTAACACTCTTGTGGTGTGACTCAATTAAGTGTTCTTAATGCCTTTAGTACGCTTGATGTAAATAAGAGCGCTGGGCCTCCTCTCTTGCTGAAGCGCTGCTCTAACTTTTGAACTTATCCTCTTACTATATTTTTTAATTAGTCACTTAAGAATGGCCATTTCCAGATGTTTGGAAGGATAATTTCATGATTCCTGTCCATGATGCAGATAGTAAATCATTTGTAAAGACCAATAGTAATTAGGGGAAGGCATGGTAAAGTGGCCATGTCTGGTAAAGTGGCTGTGTAACTTTTCATTGAGTGATTAGTATTAGAATAGAATTATGTAAACTCAGAGGGCAGGGCATTCTCAGTTGCCTTGCAAATGTGGAGGAAGGACGCATTTATTTTTACAGTTAACTTGAAATTAATAAAAATATAAACATCATTGTGTGCTCGGCTGATTGTTAATGCAAGCTTCTCGTCTTTAGTCGCTTCCATGATGATCTTTCACCTTCGTGATCAGCTGATACAATTTTGGTTTAATACTGATGGAGAGAGCGCAACGCAAATCATGCTGTCTCTCTTGGAGGTCCTTTTTTACATTTGTTCTTGCTAGTTTAGAAAATTTACAGTTTTTCACTTTGAGACTGGGGGTCATCCGCGACCCAAGTTAGGGTCGCGGCCCTAGGTTTGGGAACCCCTGGTCTAATTGCGAGAGACGCTAGTCTTTGGACACACATATGTCACACATAGTCACTCATTGCTTAGCGAATGCCAGCACGGATTCCGGAGAGGTAGATCATGCGAAACGCAGCTCGGCTTGTTCGTGGATGATTTGCTGCAATGCGGAGAGAAAAATACTCAGGTCGATGCCATATTCATTGACTTCAGAAAGGCGCTTGATAAAGTATCTCATAAGAAATTAATTGCGAAGTTAGAACAATATGGTATCCATCCGAAAATTGTCAGTTGGGTGAGAGATTTCCTCTCGAATATAGACCAGATAGTTGTCATCAATGGGAAATACTCGTCCACCGTTAAAGTTGCTTCGGGTGTTCCTCAGGGAAGTGTATTGGGCCCTCTGCTCTTCTTAATCTATGTAAATGATATCTGCTCGGTTGTTTGTAATAAAATTAGGCTTTTCGCCGATGACACCGTTCTATATAAAGAAATAAAAAACCAGGAGGATCATCAGTCACTGCTTGAAGACTTAAGAGCCATTTCAGCGTGCTGCAAAGAATGGCAAATTGAAATTAATTATACTAAATGTGCCGCAGTCACGTGCTGGAAAAGTAAGAACGAAGATTTAGGCTTCGAATATAAAATAGATGAAATGAGCATTCGACAAGCTGAGTATGTAAAATATTAAGGAGTAACCATTTGTCGAGATCTTTCGTGGGACATGCACATTCGTCGAGTTATAGGTGCGGCCAACAAGAAACTGGCATTCATAGGTAGAATAGCACGGAACACTACAGAGAAAGTACGTGAAACATGCTACTTATCACTGGTAAGACCGCAATTGGAATACGCAGCGAGAATATGGGATCCGTACGAGAAGGGAAACATAATTCAACTAGAAAGAGTACAGCGCAGAGAGGCCAGATTTGTAAAACAAAAGTACGAACATATGGAAAGCGTCACCTCTTTATTGAGCGATTTGAACTGGGTATCGCTGGAGGACCGTAGATTGGACTCAAGGTTGAAACTTCTGGAGAAATATAGGTCGGAATGTCTAAAAGACGATGTTGTAGGAATAATTGAAGCACCAACGTATATAGGTCGAAAGGACCGTGATGATAAGATACGTGAGATCGGTTGTAGGACGGAGCGTTATCTAGGCTCGTTCTTTCCGAGGACTATACGAGATCACAATAGAAAATTTCAACCTGCGATAGACAATCTTTACGTAGGCTATGGTGCATTGCACCCCCTGCCACCCACCAATTAGGTGAATTGCAGAGTAACATGTAGATGTTCACTACGTAATTCCATTTCTCGTCACCTAAGGCACCACTCCCTACGGGAAAAATTTGCTCAAGTATTAAATTTAATGTAGACCTAGGTTTCGATGTTTTTACATCATCTTTAGGTGGTGATGTAAAACATTGTAAGCTACGTCGACACTAAATTTATATCAACGGAAAATTGCATTTTATTCCTAAACAAAATTAACGCTATTAAACTGGCCAAATTATGATTGCCCTCTAAATTTTCCTAACAATAATTTGCAATTTACTTTTTCATAGCAACGTCACACGAAATTGTTACTTCTGGCATGTAAACCGCTGCAAAAATGAATTTAATTTATGAAATAAGATATATGATGGGATTGCTGAATCTCGAATTAGTGCTGCTGCCATTAACGTAAATTCAGACTCGGCGCGAGGCTTGCGGATATATCGCCATAGGTACCGCGTTAAGGAAATGAAACGTTCCGTATAGCCGCCGGCCCCAAGTTTACAGAAATTCCTCTCAATGACGACAATGGCACTAATACACATTAACAGGTACACTCCGTCCGCAGAGACTCCATGAAATGCAGCTGAACCTCCTTACACGATTTTCAAAAGCCTGGTGCCTGACAGAAGTGCCATAAAAATTCAACATTTGTCGATATGGAGAGGCCGTGGCCATGGTTTCATTTGTATGGCGAGGTACCAAAAAGGATAAAGAAAGAAAAATATTTACACTGGAATTCCTCAGTTTATTTTCAGGTAAAATGTTGTCGTGAAGCGATGTTTAGTTGCCGGTCTTACATGAGTTCTGACGTAAAGCAGGGGAAGGGAGCGACAACGCCAAATCGTGCACGCAGTCACCGAAAGTGATTGCTCATGATTTGGCTAAGTTTCTGCTCGTTAGTTGGAGCTCTCGTTGGCATCCTCCGTCTCCAATTTTAATTTTTCGCCAGAGCTCAAGTTAGGCTGAACTTAAAAAAAAATATGGAATAAATGTTTCACAGCTGTATGGCCACATGAGCGTTTTTTCACATTCGAGTTCGGACGCGAAATAAACTCAAGAGAATGGATCAAATGGAAACGGTAAAGTACTTACTTGTTAGTCCAAAAACCGACTGTCCAAAACCGAATTATCTGAAAACAAAACATTTTTAAAAGCTGAACTGGACTAGGTCTGTTTATAAAATTCAAGAAAAAACTATTTCAGAAAACCTCAAGTAGTGATACAACTGAAATTACAGAAAAGGTTAATTAAAGTAGTGCCAAAAATATTCCTTTATCGAAAATATAACCGCTAGCAACTCAACCTCCGACGGAGATTAGTAAATTATTATCGCGCTGTCCATGCCTTGATATATTAATAGGGAGATGCCCGTTGAAATTCAACGGGAAAGGTTTTTGTGAAATAAAAAATGAACATAAATATGCCTTGACTTTCTTTGGATGGCAAGAAAAGAAACTTTCGTTCTTTTAGGCGTTCGTTGTTTCAAGTTTCGAACTCCTACGATTATTCTAAGTAACTAATTTTAATATGCGAATGATTAATATTCTATATTCAAATTTACTCCTCATAAATAACGCAACGTATGTTGTTTACATTGGTTGCTATGAAAATAATTTCTCTCTCCTTTTCTCTCTCGTACTAATTGTAAGAGCATTCAAAGCACGCTTTCACCCATAAGGATTGAAATAACAATAGGATTTCGAGGTTGAACAATGTAATGGGTTGGCATGGCAACATCCCGTTAAAATGGCAAGATTTCCCCAAAATACGTTTAACATGAGGAATTTCGAACTGTAGGCGGGAATAGATAAAGAGAATAAGAAACTTCATAATTTTTTTATGGGCTAGATTCGAAGATCATAGATGAATTCTTTCTAATTTAGAGCTCAAAAACAATTAAAGCCTGCAAGTCAAAAAGTCGATTTTTACGTGTTATCATATGGGAAATGGAAATGCCTACCTTGGAGTCGAACCTAGGACTTTTTCGAGATTTCATTTCGTCATAATCTTACAACATGTGAATCGATCATTCCTGCAAAATATCAAAATTGAATCTCACTTCATTATCGAGTTATTCGCATTTTTATAGCGTGACAGAGGGAGCCACAAAGGGACAGAAGTACCCTTTTATTATTGTTAGATTTTGCAAGCGAAGAAGAATAAAATAAATAAAAAACTGGTTTTTCAATAGCACACTTTTATGACGTACTAAAAAGTAGAAAATAAATTTTTATTGCCTCAAAATTTTCCTCGAAATTTTCATTTTGTAAATTTGGCGTGAAGAATAAAAGTGGGTGGCCAAGAAGAAATTCATGTATGCAAACTACTTATACGTAAAGGCCTCCCACTTTTATTATTCACACCAAATTCACAAAATGAAAATTTCGACGAAAATTTTGAGAAATTAAAAATTTATTTTCTTCTTTTGAGTGCATCATAAAAATGTGTGCTATTGAAAAACCTGTTTTTTATTTATTTTAATATCTACTTTTGAGTCTTCAAGCTTTTTACAATTTTCAAATTTAATTCTTTATTTACATAATCCATGTTTATTTATATGTATTCTAGAATGAAATTGTTGACTTGATAGATTAAAATGTACCACGAATGTGGATTATGTGCAAATTTTCAGCTCTGTAGCGTTTGTGGATCCAGAGATATAACGCACCAACGATATTGAACGAAGACAACGCTCAAGCCAACTTCAATAAAAGTCGGAATCAGAAGGTCCGACGCGTACCAAAATTTGAAAGGTTCAATTGTACCGCAAATGTGAATTATGTGCAAAATTTCAGCTCTGTAGCGTTTGTGGATCCAGAGATATAGTGCATCAACCATTTTGAACGACGCTCAGGCCGACTTCAATAAAAGTGTGTAATAAATTATTGGCAAAGAAATGAATCTTATAATTTTTTCCTTATTTCATTTGAAAATTATTTGGTAATTCATGGTCAAGCTACATGCAAATTGTCCAGAAACGAGAAAAATCCAAATACAGGCAACCTCTTAGCTCCGAGGTTGCCGGTTTTTGGGCTGTTCCTGGCGCCTCCACAAACGAGAATTTCCCGTCAGAGTAAACAAAAGTGCTGCGTCTCAGGGTTACCGCAATACGACCGCAACCTGCTGCGCTTATAATCCGAATTTCGGACGTCTTGAGTGGCCGCACGAGGCGACTCTCCTCGCGCGGGCGGTTTTATTATCAGAAAATGTGTTCTCATTTGCAACAAATTAGAATAATCATCTTAGGATTATTGCGGTAAAGAATATAAAGACAATTAATGCAGTGAATTAGAAATAACGAAACTTCAGTATAGGAATAAAAAATTCTCTGGGAATTTAAAGAATTATCTATAAATCAATCTCAACTATCTGGTATGATTACTACGTCACAAGTTTCGCTGTTACTTCGTCTTATAATAATACCAACAAAATAAAATTTAAACCTTAAAATAAATGCGACTTTTTCTTCCGAACTAATGGACGATCGCATATTTCTGCGGTCTTTCCTCAGTTGTGTGTTCACTATGAACAGATAGATATTCTATAGGATTGGTTCTCAAACTTTTGAGTTCCGCTTTAGTTAGACCCCGCAGACCACATACTCGAACCACTCTCGTTTGCCAATACAAAAAAACTCACCAGAATTAGTGGAAATAATGGTGGTTCTTTTGATGAGACGAGGTGATGTCCGGTTCCAAGCTAGAGAACTTCAGTCTCATGTCGGAGTCCACATTCAGCCGATCCATTTTCTTTGTTTTCAGCATAAGAAGTTGCGTTGCTGGGGACGGCAGCAGCTTTTTCAGAGCTGCGTCGGCAAGTCCGGGCAAGACCACCTAGAGGAGAAGGCCGAAACGGTCGTGCGTGGCGTCACACCTAGTAGTGCTACGGTGCTACCGAGAGAATCCAATACTAATTCATTACTATTCATTATTCCGCTATTATTATTGTTATTGGACTAGTAAAAATTATTTATATTGTAAACACTTTATTTTTTAACATTGTTCCTTAGGAAATTTATCTCCTCTAGATGGTGTTGGTCCGGGATACTCCGACAGTGCACGAAGTCAAAAGTCCGTCAAACGTTTCTTGCCAAAGACCATCTTCAGTGATCCGCCGACAAGAAACTTTTTTAATGAAAGCTTCACACGAATCTCTTGAGTGCAGCCAAGAATGCGAATAGATTTGTGATCTGTGGTTCCGGGAAATACTTGTCGACTTGCTCGTGGAGTCCTCGTAGGAGCGCTTTGAAGTCTTCTACAAGCTGACCACCAGTTTCTTCCGTGTACATAAGTTGGAAATTGGTTGTGTAACTCCAATTTTCGGCAGTCGAGTTGGCTACGACAGAGCTCTGTCTTCATTCGCAAGGATTTTGCTTTGTCCTGAACATTAACGATGATGACAGCTTTTCGCTGTGAGACCTGCTCCAGATGCTGAAAATATCAGCCAAGTATACCAGTTTGGCAAGAACCCAGCCTGAGAGATCAAAGGCATGACATTCACTTTCGTGTAGGCAGATTTTGGCCTCCTAACGCAGTTCAAAGAGGTGATTGGGTAATTGGCTCCACAACCAACGAACTTCAATGTGGAGGAGGAATTTCAAGTGTTCACTCCCCCTCCCCCCATATCTTCGCATAGGGCCAACCTGGGTCTGAGCCAAAATACTGCAACGGACATTACTGAAGAGCCACAGTAACATACAATGAGCTGATAAAATATTTTTAATACAATCTGACTATACTATGTATATAAACTTACTCTTTCATTTAGTGGGACTTCCAGCAACCTTTGACATCAAACAATTCCTTTATGCATCAGAATTTTTAGGTATATGTAAGGCGGTCAAAGTTTCAAAGAGCTGCGTATTAACTCGAAGCTGCCAGTTGGCCACCCCTTACATAAGGATTTAAAACGCACATGTTCAGAGAGCATCCTTGGGGTAAATTCACATCTTTCACTGCCTTGTCCAGAACTTTTTTAAGGGAAGCAAGCAGGCTTTTTCACAGCCAATTGCTCACGATGCTGCAGTGTTGCAGAACCCAATTCCTTTTCAAAGTTACTTTCTTAGTCGCAGCAATAATTTCATTTTAATAATCACTGCCAAGATTGTAATTTACTACAAAGCTAGAATTTTCTTCGAATTAACATTAATCTCATATTAATTTCTTAACTGAGGATAAAGATATGCTGGACTGACTTTTAACTAATAAGTCTTAATTTTATTTTCATTGCTCTAACCTCCATAGAAAATTAATTCATTTTTGCAGTCCAACCAATTTATAATTTGGGGTATGCGATGTTGGAGGGAGTGCATGGGTTGGTATTGCTGATGGTGAGGATTGAGTACAATATTACCACATTGGGTAAGGGCAGGGGCAGATATACTAGAAGGAGTTCTTGGCAGCCACCTGGAGTTCCAACATTTTAGGGAACCTCAAAGAGGATATGAAAAAGTTTTGAAATATTAACAAGAATTAAAAATTATTTATTCCTCATACAAACAGGCTATATTTCAAGGAACATTAGCCTGTGGCAATTTCTGTAGCATGATTCTAATGTTTGGAGGAAAGAAGTAAGTATTAACGTACTTCTTAGTAATTAGGACAGTGATGGCCAACTCCTTCATGCTCCCCAAGGCTGGATTAGGGGGCTTGGGGACCTGGGTACATAATATTTTGCAGGTCTTTCCCTACACTCCAGACACCGTGTCTGGGGCCTCCGTGGGGTCCCTGTTATCATGGGGCCCTGGCACAACTGTGCCCCATTTAATCCAGCACTGATGCTTGTGGGCCAATATTCTTGCCAAGGCTGTATGCTGGGGTGGAAAATATAAAACCAGATAATGTGCATGCAGGAATTTTATATTTTTAATTCCTATATTGACTACTAGTAGAAGGTGTTTGCATTCTGCAAGCATATCATCTCACCTTGAAAAGACAGTCATATTTCATACAGATATTTCATCATTGCAAATGTCTTTTTAATTCTAAAGTATACACCTCCGCAGCGATTTTCATTTTTACCTTATGTAAAAATAATAGATTAAAACAATCCACAAACTTTGAAATTTTAAGAATTTTATACTTTCTCCATTATGAGGTACTAATGCTACACATTCTAGCCAAATTTTAAAGTTGTAGCACCTTTAGAAATAAAATAATATTTTTCTAATTTTTTAAATTTAAATAATTTTTAACGGCCGCCACAATTCATATATGGTAAAATTGAAATGTTTATTTGAGCAAATTCACTATTCTGCAAATACCTTGAAAATTTCAGCTTCCCAGCTCATTCCGTAGTACCTAAACAGTTATCTATTTGTTTAAATTTTAAGAATTTTGAACGGCAACACAAATTAAAATATCAAAATTTCTATAATCCCTATTTAGTTTTTTTACAAATTCTACCTTTAAAAAATTTTCAGCTCCGTAACACATTCGGAAATACATAAACCATGAAAATTTGTTTAAACAATTGCGAATTTTTAACGGCCCCATTGTTGCACTTTTTCAAGATTTTCATTTTTCTAGTCGGTTTTGCAAAAAATCCTACCTGTGAAAAAAATTTCGAATATCCAGCTCATCTGGAAGTGCCTAAAAATTAGTATCCTCCTGTTATATGTGTTACTAGTAGAAGGAGCTTGCATACTGCAAACATTTCATCTCACCTTGAAAAAAACATTAATTTTTCAGAGAGATATTTCATCATGAGAAATATTTCATTAATTCATAAGATTTCTCCTCGGGACCGATTTTCGTTTTTTCATTTTGGTACAATAATGGAGAAAAAATCACAATTTTTTGCCATTTTATGAATATTATACTTTTCCCACATTGCGTTACTAATGCCAAATATTAAATTTATATCACAATTATAAGTGAAATAACATTTATCTAATTGTTTGAATTTAAATCATTTTTAACGGCTGCAATAACGATTTTATGGATACATTGAAATGTTTATTCGTTTATATAGACCAAGGGTTCCCAACCATTTTTTTTGCTTGTGGACCCCCCTGAGTCCTAACTTGACGTATGTGGACCCCCATATACGCATATGTAATATTCCTAAATGAAATATTTATTTGTAGGTTAGTAAAAGCTAATAATTAAACAATTCCTAAATGAAATATTTATTTGTAAGTTAGTAAAAGATAATAATTAAACAATTCCAATATAATATAAAAAATGTAATTTACAAATTTTGAAAATTTTAATTGATAAAACTGAAACATTTTTACTTGTAATGACAGAAATAGTAAAAAAAATTTTAAAATACTATTTAAAACCACCCTCCCTAAGGACTGCATAACCTTACAGAGGTGGGAGGGTTTGTGTACTCTTACGAACCAAAGAGCTATGCCGGCGGGAGATAATTCTCCTGGTAGGACCATCCAAGCCGGAAAGGTCTGAGGGGAAGAGTCAGACTAAGAAGCAGTCTTGGGGATTTTACATCCCCCTGTGCAAGGGCAGCAGCTTGCACAGTACCTCTGTAGGTGGTGATCATGTGGATCTGAACAGCTACAGATGGGTAATCACTCTGTGAAACTGCGATGAGGAAAGCAAGGGGAAACTACCTCATTATATTTCCCATGATAGGCTGAAAAGCTGAAATACCTCTATGGATCTTTCTGGGGTAAAATATTCCGGAGGTAAAATAGTCCCCCAATCGGATCTCCGGGTGGGGACTACCCTAGGGGATGCACAGAGGAAATTTAACATTAATAGGAAAGCAAGTGGTGAGAAATTAAGAATAGGCACATGGAATGTTAGGACTATGAATTCAGGGGGTAAACTAGAGAACATAAAAAGGGAAATGAGAAGGAATAATGTAGGTATAGTAGGTCTTAGTGAAGTTCGGTGGGAAGGAGAAGGCGAGATAAATTCAGACGAATTTAAGATTATTTACTCAGGAGGGGAGAAAAAGGAAAGGGGAGTGGGGATTATAATGAGAAAAGAGATAGCTGAAAGAATTAGCAAGGTAGTGACATTTAATGATAGATTAATAGCCGTAAAACTTCAGATGGAGCCAGTGGAAATGCTTATAATTCAAGTGTATATGCCAACGACTAATGCTGGCGACGACGAAGTAGATGAAATCTATGAACAGATTATGGAGATATTGGAGGAGGAGGGAAAAGGAAGGATCACCACCATAGTAATGGGAGATTGGAACAGTGTAGTCGGAGAGGGACAGGAAGATAACATAGTGGGAAAATATGGACTAGGGAAGAGAAATGAAAGAGGGGATAAACTTGTGGAATTCTGCCATAGAAATAGATTAATTGTAACTAATACATGGTTTAAGCATCACCAGCGGAGACTTTACACATGGAGAAGCCCAGGAGACCAGAGACGATACCAGATAGATTACATACTAGTCAATGAAAGATTTAGAAATAGCATTAAAAATGTGAAAACACTACCAGGGGCAGATATCGATTCTGACCACAACCTTTTGGTGGCAAATATACAATGTAGACTGAAGAGCGTTAAGAGAAACGTAAGAGTTAACAAGAAATGGAACTTAGAGGAACTCCTTAAAAACAAGGAGGCTATCATGACTGAGCTGGAGGAAAGGTTGGGGGAGAGAGATGAAGAAAATAGGAAGAATGTAGATGAGGAGTGGAGATACATCCATAGCAACATTAAAGATGTAATGGAAAAGAAGGTAGGAAAGATAACGGGTGAAAGAAACAAAAAACCCTGGATCACAGCAGCCATGCTGCAAAAAATGGAAGAGCGGAGAAAGTGGAAGAACATAAACACTGAAGAAGGCCAAAGAAAGTACAAGGAGTTAAATAATGCTTTAAGAAGGGAAACAGATAAAGCCAGAGAACAGTGGATAAATGAGAAATGCGAGGAGATTGTCGAATGTGAAAGAATTTGTAGAACAGACCTCATGTATAGCAAAGCAAGGGAACTATTCAAGAAAAAAGCAAGAAAGATAGGACGTAAAGGAATCATGAACAAAAGTGGTAAAATAGTATCGGAGCCAGACAATGTAAAGAATGTCTGGAAAGAATACATTGAGGTTCTGTATGACAAAGAAGGAAAGCCAAGAAATATTGAATTAAATGAAGAAGAGGATGTGGAAGAAGATCAGCTAGGACCAAGTATTCTCGAGTCTGAAGTTAAAAGAGCAATTGATGACATGAAAAGAAGAAAGGCAGTTGGGAGTGATGATATACCCGTGGACGTTCTTAAGGTTTTGGGGTCTAAAGCAGTTAAGCAACTCACAAAATTTTTTAACCAAGTATATGATACTGGTGTATGGCCTGAAGATTTTTTAGATGTTGTGATGGTACCACTGGAGAAAAAGAACAATGCAAAATGTTGTAAGGATTACAGAACTATTAGTTTAATTTCTCATACAGCTAAAGTTCTAACCAGAATAATAACCAAAATAATTGAATGTAAAATAGAAAAGGAGCTGCAAGATAATCAGTTTGGTTTTAGAAGAGGAAGGGGGACTAGAGATGCTATAGGATGTATGAGGATGATGATAGAAAGAGCGCTAGAAGTCAATAAAGATATGTATTTTTGTTTTGTAGATTGGGAGAAAGCTTTTGACCGAGTGAAACGGGATAAGATGCTGGGTATTTTAAACAAAATAGGAATAGATTGGAAAGATAAAAGACTGCTTAAAAACCTTTACTTTGATCAAAAGATTAGAGTCAGGGTTGAAGGAGAAGAAACAGAAAGTACTTCAATAGGGAGGGGAGTGAGGCAGGGTTGTCCTATTTCACCAGCGATATTTAATATGTATGCAGAAACAATAACAGAAGAAGCGTTGATGGAAGAGAAAGGATTTAAGATAGGAGGTGAAAGTATTACCACCATTAAATACGCAGATGATCAGGGCTTAATAGCAGAAGGCGAGAAAGAGCTTCAGAGGATGACAGACAGACTAGTTGAGGTTGGCCAACAATATGGAATGAAGATCAATACAGAAAAAACGAAAGTCATGGTGGTTTCAAAGGAACATAAAGAATTAAATATAATGGTAAATGGCCAAAAATTGGAACAAGTAAGTAGTTTCAAATATCTCGGCAGTATTTTAGCACAGGATGGAAGTAGTACACAGGACATCAGAAGTAGGATTGCAATGGCAAAGGCAGCATTTAACGAGAAGAAGGAGCTTCTCACAAGCAAGAAAATAAATCTAGAAACAAGGAAGAAATTAGCAAAATGCTACATATGGAGCATAGCTCTTTATGGTGCAGAGACGTGGACGATAAGGAGAAAGGAGGAAAAATATTTAGAAAGTTTTGAGATGTGGGTATGGAGAAGAATGATGAAAGTGAAATGGACAGAGAGGAAGAGAAACGAAGAAGTATTAGAAATGGTGGGAGAAGATAGGATGCTAATAAAAACAATCAGGAAAAGAAAAGCAAATTGGATAGGGCACATATTGAGAAGACAGTGTTTACAAAGAACGATCTTAGAAGGAAAAATTAGTGGAAAAAGAGGAAGAGGGAGAAAAAGAATAGGAATATTAGATAATATAAAGCAGGGATATACTACTTATAGAGGTATAAAAGAGGCTTCTAGGGAGAGAGAGAAATGGAGGCAGCGATTCAGTTAAAACCTGTCTTCGGACAGAAGCATGATGATGATGATGATTTAAAACCACACATATAAATTTATTCCTAAGGCTATTAAATAGGATCCCATTAAATAAGCCCTACTAATGAGATCCTTGTGGCTGATGTTTTGATATTAGCATATTAATATCTGGCTCCAGTTTTGTGAGAGTTTAGTCTATATTATATACTAAACAGTAAATATTTTTAAAATTTCAGCTCCCTAACTCGCCGCGTAATGCATAAACATTTACCTATATCTTTAAATTTTAAGAATTTTTACCTGCCAAACAAATTAAAATACCAAAATTTGTATAATCCTTATTTTAACCCCATTTGAACTTTAAAGTTTAATAATTTTTATCTTGGAAACTATATGCTATAGGTTTGAGTTTTGGAATCATTTTGTAGCAGATTATACAAAAAAAAAGAAAATATTGAAAAAGTAAAAAAATTCGATCACTAATAATTCGGAAATGTTTAAACATGTTTTTGAAGTTTATGTATTACAGAATGTGCTACTGATCTGAAATTTTTTTATAGGTAGAATTTGTAAAAAAAAGAAATAGGGATTATAAAAATTTTGATATTTTCATATGTTTGGCAGTTAAAAATTCTTAAAATTTAAAGATATAGGTAAATGTTTATGCATTACGCGGCGAGTTAGTTAGTTAGTTGTTTAAACAAATAGATAAGTGTTTAGGTACTACGGGATGAGATAGGAGGCTGAAATTTTCAATTTATTTACAGGGTAGTGTATTTGAACAAATACACATTTGAATCTTTCCATAAATATATTGCGGCGGCCGTTAAAAACGTTTAATATTTAAACAATTACAAAAATATTATTTCACTTCTAGAAGTGCTACAATTTTAAAATCTAGCCGAAATGTGTATCACCCCATAATGGAGAAAGTAAAAAAATTCTTAAAATTGCAAGGTTTGGGGATTGTTTTAATCTATTATTTTTACATATGGGAAAAACGAAAATCGCTGCAGAGGTGAAATATTTAGAATTAAAAAAATATTGGTAATGATGAAATGTCTTTCTGAAAAATGAATGTTTTTCAAGGTGAGATGATATGCTTGCAGTATGCAAGCACCTTCTACAAATCATTACAAATAAACATTTGAATGTCTCCATAAACATATTGCGGCGGCCGTTAAAAATTCTTTAAATTTAAACAATTAGAAAAATATTATTTTACTTCTAGAAGTGCTACAACTTTAAAATTTGGCTAAAATGTGTAGCATTAGTACCCCATAATGAAGAGTGTAAAATTTTTAAAATTGCAACATATGGGGATTGTTTTAAACAATTATTTTTACATGTGGGAAAAACGAAAATGGCTGCAGAGGTAAAATCTTTAGATTTAAAAGAATATTTGTAATGATGAAATGGCTGTCTGAAAAATTAATGTTTTTTCGAGGTGAGATGAAATACTTGCAGTATGCAAGCACCAACTACTAGTCATTATCATTATATATAGACGTTCCTTACAGAGAAGGAGGATATAACATACTAGTAAAAGGTGTTTGCATACTGCAAGCATTTCATCTCATTTTGAAAAAAAAATTCATTTTTCAGACAGAAATTTCATCATTCAAAATAATTTTTTAATTCTAAAGTTTATACCTCTGCAGCGATTTTCGTTTTTCCCTTATATAAAAATAATAGATTAATACAATCTCCAAACTTTGCAATTTTAAGAATTTTATGCTTTCTCCATTATGGTATACTAATGCTACACATTTCCAAATTTGCCAAATTTTAAAGTTGTAGCACTCTTAGAAGTGGAATAATATTTTTCTAATTGTTTAAAATTTAAACATTTTTAACGGCAGGCGAAATAAATATATGGAATGATTCAAATGTAAATTTGATCAAATGCACTACTTTCAGTTTCCTAGCTCATCCCATAGTACCTAAACAGTTATCTATTTGTTTAAATTTTAAATATCAAAATTTGTATAATCCCTATTTCGTTTTTTACAAATCCTACATCTAAATAAAATTTCAACTCTGTAGCACATTTGGAAATACTTTAACCTTGAAAATTTGTTCAAACAATTGCGAATTTTTATCGGCCGCATTGTTGCACTTTTTCAAGATTTTCGTTTTTTCTTGTTTTTTTTCGAATCTCCAGCTCATCTGGAAGTGCCTAAACATTAGTATCCTCCTATATATATGTTAGATATTATATCCTCTTCTGTAAGAAACGTCGATAAATAATGATAACATATAGGAGGATACTATGTTTAGGCACTTCCAGATGTGCTGGAGATTCGAAATTTTTTTCTTAGGTAGGATTTTGTGCAAAACCGCCTAAAAAAACGAAAATCTTGAAAAAGTGCAACAATGCGGCCGCTAAAATTCGCAATTGTTTAAACAAATTTTCAAGGTTTATGTATTTCCGAATGTTCTACGGAGCTGAAGTTTTTTTAGAGATAGAAATTGTAAAAAAACGAAATAGGGATTACACAAATTTTGATTTGTTTGGAAGTTAAAAATTCTTAAAATTTAAACAAATACGTAAATGTTTAGATACTACGGTGCGAGTTAGAGAGCTGAAATTCTCAAGTTAATTAGAGTTTCGTCTATTTAAACGAATAAACATTTCACTGTATCTATGATATTCTTATTGCGGCCGTTAAAAATTATTTAATTTTAAACAATTAAATAAATGCTATTTCACTTCTAAATGTGCTACAAATTTAAAATTTGGAATTAATGTGTAGCATTAGTAACCCAATGAGGAAAAGTATAATATTCATTAAATTGCAAAAATTAGCAATTGTTTAACACCATTACTGTTCCATAAGGAAAAAAGAAATATGGTCCCTAGCAGAAATCTTTTAAATTAAAGAAATATTTCCCATGATGAAATATCTCTCTAAAATATTAATGTTTCTACTAGTATGTTATATCCTCCTCTGTAAGAAACGTCGATATATAATGATAAGAGAATACTAATGTTTAGGCACTTCCAGATGAGCTGGAGATTCGAAATTTTTTTCTGTTAGGATTTTGTGCAAAACCGACTAGAAAAAACGAAAATCTTGAAAAAGTGCAACAATGCGGCTGGACATTAGTATTCTCCTATCATTATCATTATATATCGACGACTCTTACAGAGGATATAACATATAGGAGGATACTAATGTCCAGCCCAAACTACAAGAGCTAGAGAGCTGAAGGTTTTAGATTTTGTAGATATGATGAAGAAACCTTCAGATAAAATGAGACTTCTCACCTAAGTGACATGAGTTCGACTCCAGAAATTCCGAAAGTTGCGTTTTTTCCCATTAGAAAAGCATTGCGCCATTTTTGTAAATTAATTATGGGCACTTGCCGGTAAGCTAGAAAAATGAAATTTTCAGTGTTGCTAGACGGCCGCAATATCTATTAAGAATTATTGTCACTTTTGCTTACAGTGTCTTGGGTTCGACTCCAGAGACCCCGGAATATCTCCCATAAGTTAGCATGGGAAAAAGTAATCCAGTGTGTAGACCAATCTAATGAGTATAGGAAGCTGAAATTTTGCTAGATTATAGGACTTTTCTCATAACCAACTATAAAAATGGAAAATTTTAAAATTGTTAATTTTTAGGGGTTGTTTTAACCCCATTTGAACATTAAAGTTTAATAATTTTTTAGGTTCTACGGGATGTGCTAGGAAGCTGCAATTTTCAAATTATTTACAGAACAGTGCATTTGCACAAATACACATTTCAATCTCTCCATATGTATATTGCGGCGGCCGTTAAAAATATTTAAATTATAAACAATTAAAAAAATTTTATTTTACTTCTAGAAGTGATACAACTTTAAAATTTGGCTCAAATGTGTAGCATTAGTACCCCATAATGGAGAAAGTGTAAAATGTTTAAAATTGCAACATTTGGGGATTGTTTTAAACTATTATTTTTAAATGTGGGAAAAACGAAAATCTGCGTAGGTGAAATCTTTAAAATTAATAGAATATTTTTAATGATGAAATATCTGTCAGAAAAATTAATGTTTTTTCAAGGTTAGATGAAATGCTTGCAGCATGCAAGCACCTTCTACTAGTATGTTATATCCTCCTCTGTAAGAGTCATCGATATATAATGATAACATATATACAGGAGGATACTAATGTTTAGGCACTTCCAGATGAGCTGGAGATTCGAAAAAATTTTTTAGGTAGGATTTTGTGCAAAACCGACTAGAAAAACCGAAAATCTTGAAAAAGTGCAACAATACGGCCGATAAAAATTCGCAATTGTTTAAACAAATTTTCTAGGTTTATGTATTTCCAAATGTGCTACGGAGCTGAAATTTTTTTTCTAAGTAGAATTCTTAAAAAAACCAAATAGGGATTATACAAATTTTGATATTTTAACTTGTTTTGCAGTAAAAAATTCTTAAAGTTTAAACAAATAGATAGCTATTTAGGTACTACGGGATAAGCTAGGATGCTGAAATTTTCAAATTATTTGCCGAGTATTGAATTTGCACAAATAAATATTTCAATTTTACCATATATTATTTGCGGCGGCCGTTAAAAATTATTTAAATTTAAACAATTAGAAAAATATTATTTTACTTCTAGAAGTGCTACAACTTTAAAATTTGGCTAAAATGTGTAGCATTAGTACTCCATAATGAAGAGAGTGTAAAATTTTTAAAATTGCAACATTCGAGGGTTTTTTTAAACTATTATTTTTACATGTGGGAAAAACGAAAATCGCTGCAGAGGTGAAATCTTTAGAATTATAAGACTATTTGTAATGATAAAATGTCTGTCTGAAAAATGAATGTTTTTTCAAGGTGAGATGAAATGCTTGCAGTATGCAAGCACCAACTACTAGTAATGATATATAACATATAGGAGGATACTAATGTTTAGGCACTTCCAGATGAGCTGGAGATTCGGAATTTTTTTCTTAGGTAGGATTATGTGCAAAACCGACCAGAAAAAACGAAAAATCTTGAAAAAGTGCAACAATGCGGTCACTAAAATTTCGCAATTGTTTAAACAAAATTTCAAGGTATATGTATTTCCGAATGTGCTATGGAGCTGAATTTTATTTTAGAGGTAGGATTTGTAAAACGAAATAGGGATTTTAGAAATTTTGATATTTTAATTTGTGTTGCCATTAAAAATTCCTAAAATTTAAACAAATAGATAAATGTTTAGGTACTACGGGATGAGCTAGGAAGCTGGAATTTTCAAGTTACAAAGTAATGCATTTGCACAAATAAACATTTGAATCTCTCCATAAATATATTGCGGCGACCGTTAAAAACGTTTAAAATTTAAACAATTAGAAAAATATTTCACTTATAGAAGTGCTACAACTTTGAAATTTGGCAGAAATGTGTAGCATTAGCACCCCATATTGAAGAAAGTATAAAATTCTTGAAATTGCATAGTTTGGGGATTGTTTTATTCTATTATTTTACATAAGGGAAAAACGAAAATTGCTACCGAGGTGAAATCTTTAGAATTAAAAAAATATTTGTAATGAGGAAATATCAGTCCGAAAAATGAATGTTTTTTCAAGGTGAGATGAAATGCTTGCAGTATGCAAGCACCTTTTACTAGTATGTTATATTTATGTAATATCCTCCTGTAAGAAACGTCTATATATAATGATACACCATGCAGTGGCATAACAATAGGGTGGCCAAATGCCACGGGCCCCCAAAATTTTTCTCAGTACAGAAAAAATAAAGATTTTTAGCAATTTACCTTTTTTATCCTAATTTAAGAATGACTTACAGTCAATCATTATTTCTGGACAGAAAAATTTAAAAAGCCTAATCTTTTCAGCATATTCTTGTAAATTGATTAATAAGTGCAACTTGATAGGTTTTACAATGGATTTCAGTTTTAATTGAACACATGTATTTGTTGGGTGAGGGGGATGAGGCCATCGATATTATTTTTCTGCAGGCCATTACGCTCCTAGTTATGCCACTGACACCATGTATTTATTTTTATGAATGATTCAATAAAGACAAAAGCTGCAAGCAATTATACAGTGTTAATTTGATAAAAAATAATTTCATTAAAAAAACTGGCAGTCAGATAAAATGCTTCCGTGAGCTGGATGTAGGCCTTCACTGATCCAGGAAGTAAGAGGACCAAAATATGGAAGGTCTACAAATATTAAAATACAGGTTTCCCTCTCTTTATGCAGGTATTCTTTATGTGAATTTGCTATTATGTGATAAACTTATTACTACCGGAATTTCTTTTTATGCATCTTTGATTTGCTCTTATGAAGGGCAATACAAACGCAAGAAAGTTCTCTACTACACCACAAGGCTACCATTCAGTCTCTCATTGTCTCTTATGCTTTGCGTATTAGTACTACAGTAAAAGAGATGAGAGTGGAGAGGATATTGTAGAGTGGAGATGAGATTTCTTGTGATACTTTTTGAGAAGTTTTGTCTCCTTGCATTGGGCCAAGGCAACCCTCCAGCATTTTAAACCTCCACTATTATGTCACCCACAATAGCCACCACTTGTGCTCGTCTGCTTCCTTTTATTGGTGAGTATAATTTACAGTGTTAATTGTTTTAAGTTTGTATTTAGTGCATAAGAAGTCGTTATGGAGGGAAAGAAGAGCGTCTTGGAAGGGAGTTAGGATTGTTTGTGAATGTATTCCTATCTTTTACATGTAAATATGAGTTCTGTTTATTCAAATTCACTTTATGCATCACTTTCCTGGAAGGTAACCCCACATAAAGAGGGTGAAACCCATACATCATTGGGTGAGGGTGGATGGAGACGACTGTGGTGATGGATCAGAAGTTGTTTTTTGGGACTGTTGGAAATAATGTAACTGCCACTTAATTCCAAACTTATCTTATTTGTTGAAAATCAATGAAAAAAAGGGTGAAATGATATTTATGAAATATCACTTTTATAT
This sequence comes from Tanypteryx hageni, assembly GCA_028673005.1. Lineage (NCBI taxonomy): Eukaryota > Metazoa > Arthropoda > Insecta > Odonata > Petaluridae > Tanypteryx > Tanypteryx hageni. The sequence continues at coordinate 39,610,979 of CM054112.1, forward strand.
TGGCATGGATGCTAAAGAAGAATACAAAACATTTTTCAAAATATGGCTATGTGGATGAATGCATAACTTGTTACTATCATAGCAATCATCATAAATTTAAAAATAAATACTAAACTATTGGTAACAAAATAATATATGGACATCTGATTCCCATTTTTATCTTACTTGCAGTTCATAATGATAATCCAGAAGATATCTCTGAAGAATATCAAGGGATAAAACTATATTGAATTGGCAACCATAACATCAAGTCAAAAATAATTATAAAGCTTTCCTTATAGCTGGAATCCAACTGACATTACATCTAGCTCCAACAACTATATTAGAGTTGGGAAAACCAGCTGCACATTTTAGCTACAAAGCAACCATCATCATCGATGACTTACTAAGAGAATATTCTAAAAGGAACCTACTTTCTAAATTACAATTAGTGAATCACTACTTGTCAGCAAACTGGCAGCTGAACTAAGCATCTGATTTTCCAAACCTTTATATGGCAACTGAAGCTACTAAGTCTGGTGTCCCGAACCTTTTTAATGTAGCGAGCACTAAGTTATATCCTAGAACAGCGATCCTCAACTGAAAGTTCATAGCAGACCAGTGTAATAACAAAAAGTTTACAGTGGCACAGTGTATTATCTGAATAATCCACCAAGGATCGGTAAAAATCAATCTTAAACCACCAATCATTTGACAATATTACGCTTTGACAACTGAAAACACAAGCCTTTCATTAGCCAGTGCTGCTCATTATTAAACTTTTATGAGAAAAATGAAATATCACGGACCAGCCAATACTGGACCACAGACCAGTGGTTGAGAAACGCTGTCCTAGAACATCAAGAGAGCACCACTATATTTTTGCAAAAATATGAATGACTATAAATAAAATCAAATTAACATCAGAGTTAATCTTAATGTTCTTAAATATGCTTAGAAAGCAATCGAACCAATTTAATTATTGGTCCTAAGAAAACCAATTTGCAGCATCACAGAAGAGCACAGTCAGACTGCCAATGAGCATAGCTGTGCTTGTAAGCACTAGGTTTGGAACCACTCTACTATTTTATTAGTAATACATAACAAATTATATGGTTTTTCATAGCAGTCTTCCATTTGCACTTATAATTCTAATTTAGCTCATCCAGAAAGGCTAGTGCCAACTCACCTGTTACTTTAGGAATTGGATGAACTTGATTGGCTATAATCCATAATTTTTCATCATGCTTCTATGCATATTAGTATTACAATCTATAATGGTAATTAATGGAAACAATACTTGCTATGCAAATGTCTAGTTCAACTTGGATTAATCAAAGCTTGCAAGATTGATGGGAGCCAAAGTGAAAAACCTTATAACAGATAAATTCATACATATCAAACATTTTAAAATGCTAGCATTAACTACAAAAAAATTATTGTCGATTGCCTGAATTCTTAGCTCCTTTATGCCTGTAGTTAACTTTCCCTAAATAACAACTACCTCTTACTTGTAAAACATTACTGACACAAAAAAATAGCATAACATTAAAATGGGATTTAAATATCAATATGATTAAAATATTGGTAAAAATTGTTAAATACAATTCTTAATACTTTAATTCAATCACAAAGTCTGAGAGATAGTAATGTACAAAAAATACATACAGAGCTACATTTAGAACAACAGCTTAAGGAAAGCAATATCAAATGGATGATTCAATATGTTGGACGATATTTGGAAAAACAAAAAAATTGTCACAAATTTCTTCCTCACAAATATGAAACCCTCACTTTTGCACTGTTAATATTCATATATATCATACTGAGATAACTTTTATCTAGTCATGATCCATTCCTTTCAACTTTTAAAGCAAAACAGAAATAATAGCAGCACTTAAAAATGTACACTGACAACCTCACAGAAAAACCATTTGCACAATATTATATATTTTTAAGTACAAACCTAGACTAAGTTATAAATTGCATACCTATAATATGCATGGCACAAAGTATGATTATGTGCAGTGCACCCATCACGTGCAAAACATAACAATCAAGCATGATAACATAAATACTTTTAAAAATTGAAGAGACTAGAGAGGAAATGTTATAATACTCCAGATCTTTTGGAACAAATAGATTGTATTATTCTCCATGTCTTGAATTATTTATATAAATTGATTTGATTTATATTAATGATTTACAAAGTTTGTAACAAATTGTAAGAGGCAAGTCACTTCTTAGGATAAAATCCAGAAATAATTAGACAATTATCAACATATGAAATTATAAATTTGTTTCCAGGCTCTTGGTGATGCATTGTAATTTCTTTAATGCCATATTGGCACATATTCCCATCTCCCAATTACTGCATTTTTGACACTTCAAATTTTGTTTTCCCCAATTCCTGGAAATTACAACGAAGATTTAGAGAAATGTTTCTGTTTGACCTTCAAATATGAGACATATTATTAAACATTTACATTTTTATTTCTTTTGTTTTTAAACTTTTTGCTTAGTATTTAAGATGAAAATAATACTAACCTCATCTGAATCCAATATTGGAAGAGCCCTGAAATAAAATTTTGTATGAAAAATTGGCAAGTTTCTTAAAGAATACAGTATAATAACCAAATGTTTGTAAAAATAAAATTTCAGGAATTGTAAATCTGTAAAGAGGCTGTTGAAGAGGAAATATGGTCATTTTGATATGTTTGTCCTTGTTCTTAACATATATATAGCCTTTAAAAGATGACAGTAATAACTCACGTATCAGCTAACGAAGAAGGAATGTTTTCTTCCACCCACTTCAAGTCATCCTCCTGAAGAAAGATAATGACATTAATTTTAAAAATCAGTACATTTTCAGAATGGGCATAAGTTTGTATCATTTTGATAATTCCTAAACCAGAGGTCTTAAACTCAAACTTGTCATAATAATTAACCTAAGAATTTTGCTCGAACCTGAAAGCACTTGACACAAAATTATATCTTTTAATTAAGGACACTCATAAAATTCTTAATTATCAGACATTGTTATGTTTTTCATATCTCTTTGTTACTCCATTTGCATATAATATGTTTTATCTCCCACCTATTTGCAGTAAAATCAAAATAATGAGAGGGCCACAGTTTTTTGAACTGGCAGGCAGCATGTTTGAAACCCATGATCTAAACAATCAATTATAAAGTGCATCAAAATAACCATTTGATTAGAAGAAACACCCAATTAGCATTTAAAGTACAGGAAACATCTTACCGGAGAGTTGTTAGATTTTGGTTTTGGTGAATTACTTCGGATGCCTCTCATCTTGACACCTAAAACAATAAATAATTTAGGAATAAATTTCTTACTAAAAAAAATTTCAACTTGTTTATGAATTACAGTAATATTCCCATTGAGCAACCCTCTTGGATGAATAACTATATAATAATAAAAAGAAAAATATATTTTACCATTGTTAGTTTAAGTTATAAATTAAGAACCTCCCTTACTGTTTCCAGCGTTTCATTTTAAATACAATATGTTTGTGAGTGAATAAACTCCATGATAAAATCTTCAAATAAACAACAATTTATAGGAAAAGTATTGAAAAGTTACTTAAGTATATAATTAATTGGATATTAATGTGATCACTTATGATTGTGCATACATTTAACTGGGTGCTTAGTCTGCTTATATGGATTCATACGATCACAATATCGTCCAGATCCAATGGAAGAACGGGTTGTTTAAGGAACATGACAAACATCCCTCCAGGCTAATGACTAAACAACGTATCAAATTACCATATTTACTCGTGTATAAGCTGCACTTTTTTACCAAAATTTTCATTTGAAAAATGAAGGTGTGGCTTATACGCAAATACGAAGCAAAAAAAATTCAAAATAGGATATTCTGAAAATAATATTTCGATTTCCAATTTTATGTTATTTTTACTTTCTCGAAACATTTTCCAATATAATGCATTGTTGAAGAGATATTTTAAAAACTAATTTTTAGCTGCCACCACCACACCACCTACCGGCGACTATTGTAAACACTAGGCTCCTTTTTATTTTCTCCATATACGTAGTATAGGGGAGAGTATTGTATACATGAAAAAAATCGACTTCGAGATTTCAACGGAAAAAAACGTTTTGAGGTCCCCTGAACACGTTTTGACCATTTTCTCGATGGTGTCTGTGTTTGTGAGTGTGTGTATATATGTGATAGCTTTTTGTGGGAGCTCTAACTCAAAAACTATTATTCAGGTCCACATGAAATTTTATATTTAACATTTTTATAAAAGTCAAAAGAACTGATTAGTTTTTGGTAAAAATCGGTCAACCAGAAGTGGGTGTTTACTCTTGTCACTTATCCGTTATTTTGAAATATTTGCTTTAATATTTGATAAATGTAAAAATGTACTGAAATAAAAGTTGTAGGAAATTTAATTTTGTACAACCTTTGTTTGATACATTTTACCATACAATGCATTGTTTAAGAGATATCTTATATCTTTAGCTGCCAACACCACGCCACCTACCAACAACTATTGTTAACAATTGACGCTTGGTTACGTCTTAGTAACGCTCCTTTTTCTTTTCTTAATTGTTGGAGCTTTGTAGCTATATCCAATATCAGAAGGCTATGGTTTGAGTTTATTTCTGTTCTTTGTAAAGTTTAAAATTTTATCGCAGTTTCTTAAAATATTTATTATTATCTAACCTATTTGGAATTTTTAGAAATACTACAGATATGGAGAAAGTCATGTGGTGACCACATCAGATTTTTTGTTAGTAGCCATTGGATAAATCTCATGATTTCCTCTAGAATGCTGTACGAACAGAATCAACATTGGAGCGATATTTTCAATACATAGTATCTTTTCGCAACGTTTGAAGTGGCTGCCTTCTAGACTCTTGCGGAGCTTACAATGTAGTTTCGAGGTATTTGATTGGTTAGATCCAACTCAGCGCAACTTCAACACAAACACCAGAGCTCAAAAATTACTGTGTTACCAAGTAAATTTGATATTATTACAGTAATACGGTATAAATTACTGGGGGTTCAGCCGTTGACTAAGTTCGATCTATCCTCACCTTGGATGCATTTCAAGTACAATGTAACGTACGCCTAACATGTCTACAATGTAACAAGTATTTTGTATCTTGTAAACAGACGTGTGGAATGTACGGTGATTTTTCTAAATACGATTTTATTATCTTTTAAAATCACTAGTATGTACTCAAATATAACGCAGGGACGTACTTTTAAAATTTCATTTTTTGGGAAAAAACAGTGTTATATTCGGGACAATGCAGTACAGCATTTTTTTCTGCTTTATTTTTCTTTGCTTGCTTACTTATTAGAAGCAGGTAGGAAGAAGAGTAAAATTACGTATTTCTTGAGTTGGATCTGGGCAAAGTCAGCAGAGAAAGGATAATTGACTTTCTAAAAAGTTTTTCCATTTTCGATGTTGAAAAACCATGTGTGCGGCTTATATGCAGTGGCGGCATATATCCGAGTCAAGACGGTATCTTGGAGATAGTTTGTTTTTCTACTTGAAAGGATGAATATGCAGAGGCCCTGTTCATGAGAATGATTCATGACATTGTTTCTCAAAGTAATCTGATACCAACCCAGTGGTGCTTCTCAATTACATGACTCATCCTCTTCGATGCCTCCATATCTCACTCATCATTATCCAAGACTTCTTTTTATTGTCATGTGGTACTAAGATGTTTCTTAAGAAATTTCATTTAGTTGCCAGTCAGCTACTGATTTCTATGACATTTAAATGTATGCAGAGCCTTGAGCGACAGCATTAATATCCAATTAACTATGCTTAAGTAAGTATGTCAATATTTTTCCTATAAAATGCTTTTTATTTGAAGTTTTTATCATTAATAGTTCCTGAGACAGCAGACTCAGTGCCTAGCGCACATATAAATGTATGCATGGCCACGAGTGACCACATTTGCTGCACATTTAAACATACACATGGAAAATAAGGGTTAAATATCCTAAATTAATCTGGCTGTGAATCACCATGGCATTGAAATGCTGTATGTTTTATGAAGAAGGAAATTTCCCATTGAACACTCACAAAAAACCTGAGTTTTTACATTATCTATCATTTCAAAATAAATTAAACAAAACATACATTTCAAAGAACACAATAATGTACCTCATATCAGCATGAAGTATTCATAAAAAAGCTTATAATAAATAAAAAGATTTAAGCAATTTACTTGCAAGTAGGAAGCTCAGATAATGAATTCAGTAGTATTAACAACTGATAGATTGAGATGCTTAAAATTAGTTCTGCATATAACAACATAGTGCAAGATATAAAATGAATATATAAAAACTAACCAAATGCATCATTAATGAAAGGCTCCTCTTCTTCATCCTCAGGAGCATCCAACAAAGGAGTGAAGGCATACCTGAAAAACAAACAAAAAAGTTTCAATGCCAATTAATTCTTGCTGAATTAAATTGATGGAATGATATGATCCGAAGATCCTATGCAGAGAGGCATAAGCTGTGAAAGTTGGAACAATTTTTGAAACGAGAAAAAAGTCTGCTATGACCGGGAATTGAACCCGGGTCTTCCACTTGCCGGGCGGATATTCTACCCCTGAACTATCGTAGCAGAACATTTTCTCTCGTTTCTGAACACGGATGTTTTCCTTTGTGGGACGGGAACTAGCCAAGCTAATATCAAACTGCCCCGACAGATGTCCTCAAAGAGGATCGTCGAAAGAAACTCCTTCCTCTCAAATGGTGAGATTGCCAAACATGAAATTGATGGAATGATATGATCCGAAGATCCTATGCAGACAGGCATAAGCTGTGAAAGTTGGAACAATTTTTGAAACGAGAAAAAAAAAAAGAAAAAGGACATCTGTCGGGGCAGTTTGATATTAGCTTGGCTAGTTCCCGTCCCACAAAGGAAAACATCCGTGTTCAGAAACGAGAGAAAATGTTCTGCTACGATAGTTCAGGGGTAGAATATCCGCCCGGCAAGTGGAAGACCCGGGTTCAATTCCCGGTCATAGCAGACTTTTTTCTCGTTTCAAAAATTGTTCCAACTTGCTGAATTAGTTTCTATAGACAAGATAATATTTGATATTTCAGTAAATAGTGAAAATACGGATGGTATTTATCATAAATAAATACCGTATTAACCCGAAAGGAAGACAACTTCAAATTTAAGATGACCACAATAAAAAAACAAGGTCTATTCTGCAAAAAACTTTGAGTCATCCGTTAACACTGTCAGCATTACAGTAATGTACATTTTTTTAGTCCCCGAAGTTCTTATAATGACATTTTTTGTGCCTATTTCACTAACTGCATAATTGGATGGCATGTTGAAATAAATAGGCGTCTCGCCTGCATTACCCATTTGGCTAAGAAGATAATCATAAATTTTCCACAATGCAATTACATGCTTCTGGAAAGCAATAAGTTTGTCCAGTTAGAAAGTAAATGCACCACCAATAGCTTAAAATTTCTATCAAAACTTTGTCTTATACATTTTGATACATTCCTTATTACAGAGGTGCCTTTCTTCTCTAGACGATCTGTCATTTCAGTCCTAAGATTTTGGGTCAATTATTTAAAACCGCTAAAAATAATAACTAGTTCTCACCTCACCTTACAACTTTGCAAAGTTTGTACAAATCACATGCTCTCATAGAGCTGCAGGTGTATTCTTTGTCTGTCGCTGGTGCCCCAATTGAAAAAGTAACAAATATGTTTAAATTGTAACAGGACATGTGTAAAATGCTGGCAATCTTTCCAATGCTGTATTTATCAAATTTTCTAACTAACTGATTACAAGTTCTGACATAAGTTTGTCAACACTCCCCTTCCACCAATATCGTCGAGGTGGAAAGGCACTCATTTGCACATAGTAAACTTAAAGAATATATGAATAAATATACTGCATTAATAAATTAAATGTAATGTATTGTGTATGTATAAATAAGTGCATTTTTGTGGACATATAATCAGCATCAGGGTGTTCCATGCAACATTTAAAACTTTGTACTCGATTTTTAAAATGATCACTAATTTTTTTGCAAAAATTTTGGAAAAAACTTTTCCTTTTGGGTTAATATGCTATTATGATAAAACTATGGTTAGCATATAATCTTGAAATTAAAAGATGCATTAGTGCAAAATAGAGCTATGCTGAGGTAATCAAGATCACCAAATATTAACACAAATGTGTCACTTAACATAAATACTCAATTTTGAACATGGAAAATCAGGAAATGGCATCATTGAAAATATGAATCCTTCATTTTATATTCATTACCAATATGAAGCCATTCAGTGCCCAACCTGAGTATAATACGGTTAGCAGACAGAGCTGCTTGGCATTAAACTTGAGTATGATCATTTTGAACTGGTGCATTCAAGTGTTTAAGAGACTTCAAAAACATCTGGGACAGGATTATAAAATATATGGTAATTACTTGCATAGCTTTCCTGATCAATTTTTTCAGTATATAGTTTCTCCATCTTTAGTTTAATATATCAGTCACGAGAACAAGAGAGAAAGAAATCTTGTTTATCAGCTTGCAAATTAATAAGAGTGATGCTTTCTTATTTGCAAACCTACAGCAGCCACAGTAATGGCATCACCATTTCCTAGCTTAACTGAAAATTCATATGCACAATTCCTCACTCCTCCCAGTTTTAAAGATAAAATATTGATAAAAAAAGTGAAATTATGGATGGAAACAAACATGTTACATGAAAATGTTTTACTCATACACCCTGCAAGAACATGACAAAATTAGCAACGAATATAATACTTAACTAGTTAAAGATTAAAGACAACTGCAGAAACATCACAGACCTTTGATTGTTGTTTGTTGGCCTCCATAGAAACATGATCACAAGGAGAATTAAAGAAAATAATATGTGCCAATATGCCTCATCCACCCACAATTCCTTCCAATCCTAAAAAATAATAAATAATTACATTAACAATCAATATATAATTACATTCTATTTTCTGATAGAATAGCTCAGAGCAATTGAGAAGAGAGCTGAGTGCTACATCATCAAACCTCAAGGAAATGAGTGGCACTTCCCCATTCTATTAGGTCTCCTGCAATAAAAAGTGACAAATTGACATAATCAGTACTTAGACCCCTCATTAAGTCCACCAGCTTTCCTGCCAATTCACTCTACACTCTGGGCCATCCTAACAGAAAATATTCTATGAGAAGAATATGCACGTCATAAAATTTCAAAGAAGATTACTTACGGTCAGACACAAAGCTAGTCGATGGGCTTTGATGGAATACAGCATAAATATAACAGATGATATCACCGCAAAAATTAACGTGTTGGTGAAATGTCGATACAAGGACAACTTAACTAGATTCCTAAAAAGAGACATAATTCAAAATCTAAGTCAGACTATTTATTGTAGAATTTTTGCATCATCTAACTGCATTAGATCAAAGTGCAATGTGGCATAATAAAAATTAAATCTAGAATATTTTAATGGAATAACCTACCAATTGGGGATAGAATTCAAGCACACTTAGATATCTGATAAATGACAACAGACTGCTCACCTGCGAAGTCGCAGCGTTCGGGTTGTCTGTACAAGTGAGGTAAATATCCACCAGCATATAGCAGAATCAAGGAGGGCAAGAGGGGCAGAGGCAAGGAGAACCTGTGAGGAGGGGTCGCTTTTGGGATGCATCACTCGCAAAATGCTCTCAGTTGATGCCAACACCAAATACAATGCTCCCACACCCACGACTCGATGAAGCATTGGACCCAATCGAGGTCTGAAATATTTACAATGATCATCATAGAATTCCATCTTCAACTGTTCTTGATGCATTTACATTTTACACTCACAGAAATGTACATCATAAAATTGGGCAAAGCTGATTTTTAAAAGACAACAGCATTCATTTCTTCAAATGAGAATATTACTTTAACAAGTTACAATTAAATAAACTCTGCAAAAATGGTTCACATGGACTGTGTTGATTTAAGATAATCCTTTTTGCCAAAGTTTAATTATACAATATATTCTTTTTTGATATTCAATCAGCAGCAATGAAAAAGTTTCTAAATCTAAATTAAAGAATAAATTTGAAAATAAAATAAAACATTCAAAATTTTCAAAAATGTATAACCTACTTCAAATAAATTCCAATTCTTCAAGTTCAATAGTAATGACAAAAAGTTTATTATCAACTTGTCTTATTAAGCACTTTCACGTGCGTGTGTGCTTTCATGGAGACCATATTTGCTATGCCATTTATACTGGAAAACTGATAAAAATCTTCATCGAAATTGAAAAAAAATCATCAACTTGACTTCTACAAATGCTTAGCTCATTTTTAGCACTTTTATAGTCCAAACCCACATACACAAATTACTGCAATAAAAAGACCCTCTACTGTGAAATTCCTAGGTGTACATATCAGTGAATCCCTTACTTGGAAACCCCAAGTATATATATATATATATATATATATATATATATATATATATATATATATATATATATATATATATAGAAAATTGGTCGATATTTACGTATTTTGATGAATGAAAGAAAAAATCTTGCACCTTGAAAAATCAAAAATCATATGTAAACTTATGGGAAAATATAATTGTCTCTCGGAGTTGAATATGGGACTTTTTCCAGGATGTTTGCTTTTTTTAGGGACCACCTCATGGGGGTTTAATGATTGTGAAAATTTCAGCTCATTAGGCTTAGTAAATCCGAAGATATTAAGCGAGAAATATTTGAAGGAAATGGCTGACTCCCAGCCAGCCAGAGGTGTCGTTTGTTTATATATATATATATATATATATATATATATATATATATATATATATTCAAACTAAAACCTGTACTCAGTATGCCCTTGCTCGCCAAGGATGGAGGCTTTGGTCTGATAGAGGGTCTCTTCTACAGTATTACTCCATCCTCGAGGATGCTCTTCTCAAACATGGCTACCCTCCGGACCTGGTTCATGAACAGATCTATAGGGCGATTATGCCTACAACCTTTAGATCCCATCCTTACACATGCACTATCAATGCTTCCACCTATCCACTCACCCTAACTACCACCCTACTACACTATTCTATCATGGTATCCATGAGGTGCTCAAAACAATTCTCCATGCTGCCCATCCAATTCTTACGTCTACCTCCCACTCTTCTCCTTTCGCCAGCCCCCAAATTTGGGAAATATCTTTTGGATTAAGGAACTTCCCACATCCACCACACCTCTTGCTATAGGGTCTCATCCCTGTGGCAAACCTCGCTGCCAAGAACAACCAGCATTGTTGCCGTACTCATAAAACACACTGACAATTTTCTCAATGATGTTTGTGTGTGTATTTGATAGGAATTTTGTGTGGGCTCTAACTCAAAAACTATTAACACATTCAGAGTGGACGACTCACACGTGTGAGTCACCCAGGATTCTACAAAGGGGCAGGTGGCTCACACTATGAGCCACCCAAGTCTTTCTTTTCAAGGCGGTGGGACAAACACCCACATGCGGTTTATGCTTTTGTAACGGTATCTTGCCTTTCAGTACAACTCTAGCTTCGTAGTAAATAGCATCGTTTCCATTTCTGCCGAGTATTTTTTCTCCCAGCCTTCCAAAAACCAGTGTTTAAGGTTTTATTTTATCGTTTCTGTTTTTAATAATATAAATTATCTGAAAGGTTTCTAGTAGGAGACATATAGAAATATATAACATATAATGTATTTCGCATATTTCAGGAGTTTTTCCAATTAGATTTCTTATTTTTTTCAAAGTTACCTTACCGGTATCATTCTTCGTCCAAGAAAGAATTTTATCGACATAGTGTAAGTATTTGTTGTTAAAAATACTCTCAGTAGTATTATTCATCTCCTTGATATTCCTTTTACATGCTGAGCATTAGATTTAATGTTCTAAAATTTTGTTTGCAGATTTAGATTTAGATTTATCTTTGTTATAGACAACAATCTTTCATCTTAAATCGGCTTCTTAATAAAAGCGTCGAGTTGATAGCCCACAGTGAATGTGTTAATCAGATCAATGCAAAATTTTATTTTTGACATTTTTGTTGAAGGGACAAGAGTTGATTAGTTTTTGGTGAAAATTGGTCAACCGGAAGTTGGTGCTTACTCTTGTCAATCCACCTCTGGTAGACCAATTTTCACCAAAAACTAGTCAACTCTTGTCACTTATCCGTTATCTTGAAATATTTGCTTTAATATTTGATAAAGGTAAAAAAACCCGCTCATTTGTTACAGTAAGACTAACAATAAAATCAGTGTTAAAAGAGCTTAGTTTATAAAAAGTATTTATTCATTTACTTAACCAGCACACTTTTTGATTAATAATAATTTTATTAAAATATATGCAGAATTAAAATGCTAGTATAGTATGCTTGGGTTTCCATTACATTCTCCACATTACATTTGTCTGGAAAATTATACAAGGAGCAAATGGAGGGAGATGCATCTCTGTGACTTGCCCCTGGGTGGAGAACCTAGCTATGCCACTGGCCCAGCCTTTAAACACAATCATCAATGGCTTTCTCATTTTTTAATGTATCTCATACTAGAGGTCTTTATTAAAGTATTATTTCAATAAGTTAACTTCCTTTTAAGTGCATTCCACCAGAAATAAGATGTCCTCACAGCTTCCAGTCTGTTTTTTAGCATACTTTCCAAAAAATGGCAAGTAGTCTTATGAGATCACCTTGGTGTCTGTGTTTGTGTGTCCCCCAATAACAGCTTCATGAATTGACAGATTTCCATGAAACTTGGTATAAGGTTAGACTACCTCCGGGCCATAATTTATATTCCGAATTTACAGGTCCCGAGTTCGATTCCAAGTGAGTTCTTTCCCCATTTGATTTACATGGTTAATCTAAAATCCTTTGTGCAGAGAGTTTTTTTTTTGCATTTAAAAATATTTTACAATTATGATATTGGAGTGGGATTTGTACTGTTCTAAGGGGGACTTTTGTATCAGCTTTTTGAAAGCCATTTTTTTGATTTGTTGCTATGGTGATGATTATTGTCGAACTCGGCTGGAGCATAGCCGAGTGAACATTCCAGCCATGCTTCGGTTCATAGCTATCAAGGTAACAATCGACCCTTTGGTCGATGCATACCTATCAGAATCGGGGCAAAAAATATGAATACTACATATTGTTGTCAGTAACCATACCGACTCTTCTTGTGTAATTCTTACGAAATCTTTGGTGAGAGAATTTTAGTTTTTGTTGTTCTTGAATTTTTATATATTAAAACTGTATTGAGAGGAAAGAAGGTGGATTAGTTCTTTCCAGAACTACTTGTTGTATGTGCTATCAACCATTCATCTCGGCAGTAATCACTGTTTTACTGTTACATATTCACCATTTTCTCAGGGATTAAACATTTGCTTAAAATATGTTTTACTGATACTACTTCCTTCCTTTCTACCTCTGGTTTTAAATACGCTCGGAATCACCCTGAATGTCTTTCATCGTCTGAAATCTAATAGCTTATGTAGAATGTTGTAAGTGTGGAGTGGCACCTTAAGTCAGGAGCACGTTCCTAAATTTGTAAATGTCTTAAGTCAGGAGTGTCGTAAGTCAAAGACTGCCTGTATTTCCATATCTAGGTGCACTGTTTATGCTCTGCTAGTGTGATTTACACACGAGGTTTTGAAGTTTTCACCAAAAAGAGTTCATACTTCCATCTCTAATTGTAAGTATGCTGCTCCTGAGTAGCATCTGTTAACGAGAGTGCTGTTTCGAAAAGAAAGAGTTCATATTTCTCCCTCTAGGGAAACTGTTCCTACTATGCTGCCGTTTTTGAAATCTTCATCCAAAAGAGTTCTGATTTTTCATAAAGCTAAGCCAAAAAATGTTTAAAACTGTTGGGAATTGCATGCTAAATTGTTTTTAAAAAATTGGAAATTCTAACATAAAATGGCGCGAATAGCAGAAAAACTTCAAATAAAATAAAGTAAATATAGGGTTTTACTTACATTGGAATCATAGGAAAATTGATGGGGCCCATATAAAATGTTGTAAATAGTAGGAAAATGTACTTTCCTATAATATAAATATGGGGTTTTACTGTATGTTAATAGCGTAAAAAAATGAGGTTTTTAAAGTGAAAGTAACAGACACCTTAACGTGTCATGTATCAAATTAAATGTCTCAACCTGCAGATTTACAGGAATATGATAAAATTGAAATTGGCCAAACTGTTGGCGAGATATTGAGGTTTTCTGTGACCGGCTAAGCTCTGCTCGATGTAGTTGTAGTGGTTGATGTTAAGGTGGCGCTCCTAGTAGACATTAGATGCTGTAGGAAATAACGTGGCACTCCTAGCGGACATTAGTAAAAGGAAATAAACCTTGCAGTTGCTGACCTTCATGGTAATGTGACAGAAGGCTAACTACCAAGACAGTATTTAATCTAACCAAACAGTTGATTTATCGATAAGCAACTGCTGGTATTTGCTTGAATACTTGATCAATGTAAAAGATTATCAGAATAAAAATTGTAGGAAATTTAATTTTCTACAACTTTTGTTCAAAACATTTTCTCATTTATTGTATTGTTTAAGAGATATTTTTAAAACTATATTATTTAGCTGCCACCACCACATCACCTGAAGGCAACTTTTGTAAACACTTTATGCTTAGTTACATCTTAGTAATGCTCCTTTTGATTTTCTTAATTGTTAGAGCTTTGTGGCTATATCCAATATCAGAAAGCTACGGAATGAGTTTATTTCTGTTCTTTGTAAGGTCTTGGAACTTTTCTCACAGTTCCTTAAATATTTATTATTATTTAACTTATTTGGAACTTGAAGAAATATATGGAGAAAGTCATGTGGTGGCCACATCAGTTTTTTGTGGACTATTAACATGGAAACTTTGGGTGCTCCAAGTGCAGAATGATAATCAACTTGAATATTTTTTCAAATGCCCTAATTTTAGCAAATTATTTCTGTCGACTTAATTTAAAGACAAAATAGTAATCAGGTGACCTGAAACAAATTCTTTCTTCACTTACTTAACAATTCCAAATCCAAGGCTCACAATTATAACCAGCATACGAGCTAGAGTTCTTTTTCCACATGAGACCAATTCAGCAAGCAGTACAGCTGCCTTCATTGAAACTCCGGTAGAGTTGATACTTTGGTATTCTGAATAAAATGTGGCCTGAAAATTAAAAGAAATCATTGTGCTGCTTTGCAAATAATTCTCTAAACAATAATAATTATACAAATAACATTGCAATAACCATTATAATTCACATTCAATAATTAACCAACTTGATTAAATATTACTGCTGTCAATTCCCAAATATAAACTACGTAATTCTTAGCTTCCCAACATCTAAATTTTTAAGTCAAAACAGTTTCCTAAAACAATCACAAAGTAAATACTTTATAAATATTGGAAATTTAACAAGTTTTGAATATTTCATAATTACTATGGCAAATTACCTTTTCAAGCATACCCAAAAGAATTACTCCGCCAATCCAAAATTGTATCCTGAGAAGGTCTCTCCACTGGCAAAATGAGACAATCAGCCATGCCAGTCCAAAAATTACATACACGATACACATAGCACCATAGAACTAGAACAATGTGAAAAATAAAAAAAGCGATTATATTATCTTGGGATATATTTTCTTAATAAATATATTCTCAAGCAAAAAAATAAAACAATCATTAACATTACACTTACAGGAAGTAAAGGCCAATCTAATGCAGAAAGATAACCATATGTTCCCAGCATCTCAATATGTACAGAGGCATTAAAATTTGTTGTATCCCCATAAATTCTTACAACAAGTAGATAGACTCCATCTTTGGTAATTGTAAATACAGGATGATCTGTAGCCTAGAAACAAAAACATCAAAATTACAGCACTAAAAAGTATATATATAAGCCATTCTAATAATATAATTCCAATATGGTACCCTTCAAACAATTCCACTAAACATATTTGGCAGCAAATAGTTACATGATAAAAATTCGCAATCGAGCATTATAACATTAATTAGACAAACTTTGATTTCATCAATCTCTAATGAAAATTATTACCAGCTACCATAAAGACCCACATACAGGACACACCCATGTATAGGATGCAGGAAGGTTTTTGGCTCAAATTCTGAGAATTTTCTGTTTCCGTGTATAGGACGCAAGAAGGTTTTTCTCTTAATATTCTAGAAAAAAACGAAAAGTCGCAATAAAAGATTCATATCCATTCTATTAGATGATTTCCGTCGAATATACTTTCTGCTAAGTATGATCTGAAAAGTGAATATACTGAAGTATCTGTATTATGAGATTTACCTATGTTGAAACTACTTATTACAGGATATAGTAAAACACTTTGGAAAGCAATGTAGAAGATAAAATGTAGCAGATTTTCGTGACTCCTACCCAATTGAAATAAAAAAATCTGATGTGGCCATCACATGACTTTCTCCATATCTGTAATTTTTCTAAAAATTCCAAATAGATTAAATAATAATAAATATTTTAAGAAATTGAGAAAATTTTAGACCTTACAAAGAACAGAAATAAACTCAAACCATATCCTTCTAATATTGGATATAACCACAAAACTCCAACAATTAAGAAAAGAAAAAGGAGCGTTACTAAGACTAACTAAGCATCAAATGTTAACAATAGCCATCGGTAGGTGGTGTGGTGGTGACAGCTAAAAATATAAGAAATCTCTTAAACAATGCATTATATGGAAAAATGTTTCAAACAAAGGTTGTAGAAAATTAAATATCCTACAACCTTTATTCCAGTACATTTTTACATTTATCAAATATTAAAGCAAATATTTCAAAATAATGGATAAGTGACAAGAGTAAATACCCACTTCCGGTTGACCGATTTTTACCAAAAACTTATCAGTTCTTGTGACTGTCATAAAAATGTTAAATATAAAATTTTGCGTTGACCTGATTAATAGTTTTTGAGTTAAGAGCACCCACAAAAAGCTATTACACACACAGTGACACACACACAGAAAATGGTCAAAACATGTTCAGGGGACCTCAAAACGTGTATTTCCATTGAAATCAATTTTTTTCATGAATATAATACTTTTCCTATACGTACATGGAAAAAGTAAAAACAGTATAAATTTCTGCGATCGTCTGAGAAACTTACAGTAAAAATAAAATATCTTGAATTTAAAAAAATTATTTCAATTATTGATAAAGATTTTTTCCAAGTTCTATCCCTTAACATCGACTATAATTTTCATGGTGCTTCCAAACGATGCTTCAGGCGAAATAAAATGTTGAGAACCATCTAGAAACAAAATGTTGAACTGTAGGCAGGCATGGTTATTCCTCTGTTGAGTTCCCGCAATTACCTATTTGACGTTTTGAAGATTAAAAATTACATTGATACTACTTTTGCGATACCCAGATAATTCGCAGGTAAATTTCTTAAAGTATTACTATGCACGTAAAACAAACTTACATTCCTACTTTACAAATGACAGCATGGATTATTAATCACTTACTAATGGATTTTATTTTTACCCTTATCTATGATAGAAAAAAATGAAAGTCAAGAGACAAAGTTATGATGCTAATTATAAATTAAGAGTGCCAGTATGCTAAAGAACATGGCAGTAGAGCGGCTGGACATGAATTTGGGCCCAGTGAATGTCTTATAAGAAAATGGAGAAAGGCTGAAGAAACGATAAAAAATAAGGGGAAGACCAAAAAGACGAACAACGGTAGTAAAGCAAACCATCCTGAAATGGAAGAGTGCTTGCTGAAATGGATAAGGGATACAAGAAGGGACTGCTCGGGTGTTAGCACATCAGCTGTTCGTGCGCAAGCTTTGAGATTATCAAAAGAATTAACCATTAAAGACTTCAAAACGTCTATGCATTGGTGTCGTTTCTACAAAAGACACAATTTATCAATCTGCAGACGTACTACTATAAGTTGTTTACCTGAAGATCAAAAGGAGAAATGAATTGCATACCAGTCCTATATGATACAATTAAGAAAGAAATTTAATTTTCCACTTAGTGAAATAGGCAATGCCGAACAAACGCCATTAAGATTTGATATGCTGTCTGATAAAACGGTAAATGAGAGAGGTGCAAGAACCGTCACGATGAGAGGAACGGGAAATGAAAAAAATCGTTTCACTGCTTTTTTTCACTGTTTCACTGCTTGCCTGTATGACTGATGGGATGAAACTGACTCTGTATGTAATTTTTAAAAGAAAAACAATGCCGAAATGCCAATTTCTCCATGGCATCATAGTCCGAGTGCAACAGCAAGGTTGGTTTGATATAAACATCGCCAGTGGCTGGATCGAGACTGTTTGGAAAAGAAGGTCTGGTGGAATGCATCAAAGATCTCTCTTGGTCTTAGATGCATTCCGATGCCACACACGTCCCAAAGAAAAAAAGAAATTCTTTGAAATGAAAACAAATTTGGGGAATGACATCGATCCTGCAGCCTATAGATGTTGATGTTAACAAGCTGTTTAAAATCGGCACTGAAGAAAAAGTGGGCCGATTGGATGGTGAATGGCACACACACATTCACCAAAGGTGGACTCATTTGTAAAGTACATTTAAAAACAATCTGTCAGTGGATCGTCGAAGCACGGAATGACCTCCCCTCAGAAACGATAATTAAAGGATTTTAAAAATGTTGCATAAGTAATGCTTTAGATGGAAGTAAAGATGACATATTATGGGAAGATGATAACAACAATGGCACAACGATTGCAAAATTAGAATCAGATGAATCTGAAGCTTCAGAAACAAATGAAGTTCACGACGAGTTCCATATTACCGATGACGACTCCGATGATGGCGAATTTCTAGGATTTTAGAGAAAATGTTTGAAAAGTTTGATTTGTTTTCTTGATTGAAAATTTTTTTCGATGAGCAGGCACTTGATTTTTTAATTTTAGTTGTCAGGTATTTCATTTTAACTGAAGAATCCGTACAGAAAGAACGAAAAATGTTTAGTATCCATGTATGAGTACGAGTGGCTAATGAAGCTGAAATATCTTGTATTTACAATTACTGTTTGTAAAAGTGCAATCTTTTCTCATATTAAAAATTTTTATTTTAATTAAAACACTTTGATAGTTAATAAATATTAGTTTGCAGCTGTTTTTTTTTCATTTTTCATCGAACATTTTGAAGAGAGAAAATCATGAAATATTAGGTACCCATGCATAAAATGCACCCTACTTTTTAGCTTCGAAAATTTGGAAAAAAGTGCATCCTATATGCAGGTCTTTCCAGTAATCAAAAAATTACTCGCTGGGGAAATATTTCAAATTTCACATATCATGAAACATTAATCAATCCTGACAAAAAAATTAAATTCAAATTTTGTGCTAGTTAAAATATCTGCCTCTGACTAGTGCATTTAAAAATAATAGCAAAATTGAAGATTTTTATTAAAGGCAAAAATCAAAAGTTGCTAAACATTTTGACAAAATGAAAACCTGATAAATTCAGGCCTCATTATGCATTAACCCTCTTACTGTGGACCGGCCGATCAATCGGCCCACTCAGCATATACGAAAACTGCGGAGGGCCGATTCATCAGCCATGTTTTTCTACGCAGCGATAAACAACTTAGCGAAGGCGATGTGTGGTGAACCACAATGCCTCTTTTATCTGTGATGTTTATGCTTCTAAGTCCTATCAAATTTCATGCTGATTCATGAGCTGGACATTTTATTTTCTTATTTTTACTTTCATCTCGCACAGCCATCAGTAGCGTGCTGTATCGTGGAGCGTTCACATGTGCGTATATTTTTAAGCTGTGCCTAACGTCATTTAATTTTGTGATTATCATATTTTATTGCTGTGAAATCCATCTGTTATGTCTAAGCATTTGAAAAACGAAGACATCGAAGATGTTATATTTGAGTATTTTAGTAACAAAGAATTACAATCTGACACAAGTGAGGAATGTATTTTATCCTCAAGCAGTGATGAGTCATTTAGCAATTTCGTCCGGACAACATCTTCCCGTCCACATAATTTCTTCCTCGGAGAGTGATGACTCTCAGGATTTGGAGAGAGATGAGGAAATAGTTGATATTGAAGATAGTGAATGGGAAGAGGTGTTTGAGAACTCTGATAACCCTCCTCAGCCATCTTGTGAGTACCAAGAAGCCCAAGGACCAAAACACGCCCCACACCATGATTCCCCGCCAATAAGTTATTTCTACTTGTTTTTACCAATACACCTCTTAATTCAATAGTAAGGGAAACAAATAGATATGCTAAAAAATTTCTTTTGACAAATAAAAATCTGTCGCCAAAATCTTGCGCAAGAGATTGGAAAAAAGTTGATTTACCTGAACTAAAAGGCTTCATTGCGTGTATATTGAATATGGGCATTCATAAACGCCCAACAATTGAATCGTATTGGTTTATCAAAAAATCTCAGTACATAGGTTGGTTCCATGACATGTTCTCAAGAGACCGTTTTTACCTAATACTAAAATTCTTCCACTTGGCCGAAACAGAAGGGCTTCCCAGACCAGGAGAACTCGGTTATGATCCATGTGCTAAGACACAACCTCTCATAGACCATGCTAATAAACTATTCAGGCAGCACTAGATACCACATGAGCAATTGAGTGTTGATGAGAGTTTGGTTGGCACTAAGAATCGTACACAACTATTACAGTATATACCCAACAAGCATCACCATCGCTGGGGCATAAAATTTTGGATGTTGTGCGATTCTGTGGTACACTATTGTCTGGGATTTTTTGTATACAAAGGGGCTAAAGATAATCAGGACAAAGCCGAAATTCAAAAACATGGCCTGGCATATTGTTGTTATGAAATTACTTAGTATGGGGAGCTATCAGGGTTATCACATTTTTATGGATAATTTTTTCATGTCAGTACCTCTGGCGAAAAGATTGGATGAACTAGGAACATATGCTACCGGAACAATTCGAAGAAACAGAAAATTTCTTCCCGAAGAATTTTTAAAAAATTTGGAGTAGGAGAGCAGAAGTATTTTCGTCGCGGCCCTATACTTGCTGCTGCAGTTGGGAAAAAGAAATCTCAATGCTTCCCTGTTCTACTATTATCTACCAAATGCAAAGCAGAAAGCTGTAGGCGTACCTGTATTCATCGCGGTCAGGTGAAGGAAGTGGAAAAGCCTTCTATTATAACTTCATATAATAAATTCATGGGGGGAATAGATACATCGGATATGATGTTATACACTTACCTTGACGAACAACGCACTGTAAAATATTGGAAAAAATCTGCTTCAATATTTTTCCCTGTATGGTACTCAATAGCTATGTCATTTACAAAGAAAATCTCCCCTCAATGTAAAAGCCAGTATCTCGTTTATCATTCAATATAAGCATTATTGAAGAACTTGCAAAGGAGTGGTTTCAAGAGAAAAACAACAGACCTGGGACATCAGAGGAATCAGTAATAGAGGGCAATAAGCTGCTGAAAAAATTACCTCAGAGAAAGGACTGCTGTGTGTGTAGTAGAAGAGAAAAAATAACAAAGGCAAAAGAAAAAGGGCCCGTAGAGTGTGTGCAAAGTGTGAGAAAGGCCTTCATGGTATATGCTTCCCGGAACATAAGTGTACGGGCTGAGCGGGGGAAGAGTTACGTGCAGCGATTTATAAAAATAACAAATAAAGCCTCGATAAATGTAGCTATTAACTCAAAAATATAGTTCCAGCTAGAAAATTAATTGTTCTAACGAATATAAACAACATAATCAAACGTGCTTATTGTGTAAGTGTGTAAAATATTGTTTAAATAAAGTTTTTTTTTATTTAAAATGTCAACAAATGTAATTTTTATTTCTTTTACTAAACCTGGAATCAACCCAAAATATTTTTATTTCACCTTCTAAGAATATTAGAAATGATTTTTAAAAAGTTACGTTTGGGAAATTTAAATTAAAATCACTAGAATTTTTTTACTTAAAAAACGGCATTTTCGCTAAAATTGGCGTCGCATTTTCCAAACATACCTCTCGAAATTGGCTAGCAGTAAAAGGGTTAAGACTCACCAATTTTGGGTGATTTGGGTTCATCTTGACAGATGTGTTGTTTTGGCTGGGTATTTCAACAAAGGACCCTTGTGCAGTGCCAGATACATCACCCTGATTAGCTTGGTCTCGTTTCTTCTTTGTTGGTGGCATATCATCTCCATTTGGCCAAGGCTCTTCATTCTGAGTCTTCTTATTACCAGCCTTTGTCACAAAGCATTGTTATGAAGAATGAATTATCATCTGGGATAACAGCAATTTATAACAATAGTAATTATAACAATGTTCTTTTCTTAATGATGAAACTACTGAATCAGCCCCTTAATATTGGTGCCAAATTCAAATCTTATGCCAGAGGTGTACAAACTATGGCCCACTTAGCCTTTTCATCTAACTCTCCATGAGTAACACTTTGACAGTTAAAAGACACATTGTAAAATTAAATTAAAATAAGAGATTTTAAGAAACATTTTTCGACTTCTGGGCTATTTGGACCTAAAGCCAAAAATAATCAGGCAGCACTGTTTTGTCATAAGAGTCACTTCTTTGCCAATAATGAGTCAAAAACAAACCTTTTAAATTAGAATAAAATAGAGCAAAAAGAAAAATGCTTTAAATTTCCAGGGTAAAATTATAATTTCATGCATTAAGCATAAATTTTAAATGAATTTTAGCAGAAGCTAAAATGATGCACATTTAATTTTTTATGAGGCATTCATATATTCCATTATATTCATTCAATATGTTCTAAAAATGAAGGAACATATTTGGCCTATAATCTGAATATTTCTGGATAATAAAATGAAATAGCAAATGTATATTTTCAGATTCAAAGATATCTCTATGATTTACATAGACATAAATACTCTTTTCTATAAAGAACGTCAAATTATAATGTCAAAGAAACTCCATGTAGAATTGACACGAAACAGTAATTAATGTAACAAGTAACTTGAAATTGAATAGTTGGATATTTACCACTTGTTTTGCTGAAGGTTTCAACTCACTTAGAAGAAGTTCATCCTGAAAAAAAAAGAATGACATCAACCAAAAGTTCCATAATAAAACATACCACTGGCATTAGATATGAAAAACAAACCAGAATTATGTGTCCTGAACATTTGTACGACTTTTTTTGTGATTCCACGTAACTTAGAGTTCTATTATCCAAAATCTGAGGAGCAACTGCATAATTCTGGATCATGTCGTCCTGATTTAACTGTAAAAGATAAGTAACACGCTCATAATTTTAAATAACATTTGCACAATATACACTAGATAACATGAAAGTGACCCGACATACCCCATCTCCTATATGTAAATAATCTTCCCAACAAGCTGTTTCTGACAGTGACCATCTTATGACAACGTCTGCGCCAGGAGGATCTGCGTCGCATGTTACTATAATTAAAAACGTAAGACTATAATATTACACAAGCAGAAAACAATTCATTTTTATATTTTTCTACAAATGATAAATATTAGGGAAATAATGACGTGGTTAGTTTTACTAAAGTCATAAGTTATTCACAAGTGCCCAATGGTTATTGAAGAAATCAAAACCTATCTTTATCTCTTATACGTTGGGTGGAATTACTCATTCTCTGCCCTGCGATTGCAACATTATGTATCCAAATAATGGAAAAATATTTTTGAAAAATATAAATAGTTAGTTTATCAATAACTAAATAAACGTATGACAAGAATTTTACGCCACTTTAATGAGACCAAACTTTAATAGCGAAAACATCACCTTGGGAACATTACGATTCGACTAATTTCTAAGTTTAAATACCGGTGCTAGGCTTCATGTTCATAAATTAAAATAAAATAATATCCACACCCACCTTATCCTTCACAAAATGAAGAAAAATTGACTTACTTTGAATAAATATCTGAGAGCCTTTAAAAAGACTCTTCGGTACAGCAAACAAAACTTGATCCTACAATTAAGAAAATTATAAACATTCACGAATTTAAAATTATCTATAAAAATTAGTTTAACATTTTTGGTGAAAATTCATTTATTATTCATCGTAAAATTATAAACTTGAGAAAATGTCATACCCTGTTCAATATTACATCCCATTTTCCTGCATCAGGAAAGGCATGAATAGTTTTTAAAAATGCGATTTGCAATATGAAGTAAATAACGCAGCACAAAGACATTGTCATTTGGTTGGCATACTCTTAAACATCGTTCGTCAAAGGATGATGTCAATTGTTTTATGTTAGCGGCTGGAAGATACTTGAAAATGCCTATCGCACAGCGCAAACAAGTTACGCAAAAGTTCAAGATATTCAGGAAAAGCATGTGCCCGATAAAAATGTATTTATTTAGCGGAGGAAAGTTTCATTTGGTTAGACTAAATTACTTCAAAGTCGTAGTGAGCAACATTAAGTGTGTGATTTAAATTTGTCTATTGCACATTACGTGGAGTGTTTGGATTGATAAATTTCAGAAATGTTTCCAAGGTTGTAAAGGAGAGTCGAATCAACACAATATGACTAAATGAAAAAAGTCATTTCGAGAAGTACTTTTCTTGTATTCTCAATGAATATGTAAACTTATGAATAATATTTTTAAAGGTTTTGTACATTCATAAAGGTACTAAATTGGTTGTAAATATTTAGTAATGGGCTCTAATTACATTTGGTTTAGATGGAGTTTTTCTTTATATCAGTTAATTTTGATCAGCATTATGCTATATTTTAACATAGCAGTTTTTTCAATCAGTTAATCTACGTTTGACCCTAAAAATAGTTTGAATAATGATAACGCGTTTTTTACTGCTCTGGATCATCATCATCATCATGCTTCTGTCCGAAGACAGGTTTTAACTGAATCGCTGCCTCCATTTCTCTCTCTCCCTAGAAGCCTCTTTTATACCTCTATAAGTAGTATATCCCTGCTTTATATTATCTAATATTCCTATTCTTTTTCTCCCTCTTCCTCTTTTTCCACTAATTTTTCCTTCTAAGATCGTCCTTTGTAAACACTCTTCTCAATATGTGCCCTATCCAATTTGCTTTTCTTTTCCTGATTGTTTTTATTAGCATCCTATCTTCTCCCACCATTTCTAATACTTCTTCGTTTCTCTTCCTCTCTGTCCATTTCACTTTCATCATTCTTCTCCATACCCACATCTCAAAACTTTCTAAATATTTTTCCTCCTTTCTCCTTATCGTCCACGTCTCTGCACCATAAAGAGCTATGCTCCATATGTAGCATTTTGCTAATTTCTTCCTTGTTTCTAGATTTATTTTCTTGCTTGTGAGAAGCTCCTTCTTATCGTTAAATGCTGCTTTTGCCATTGCAATCCTACTTCTGATGTCCTGTGTACTACTTCCATCCTGTGCTAAAATACTGCCGAGATATTTGAAACTACTTACTTGTTCCAATTTTTTGCCATTTACCATTATATTTAATTCTTTATGTTCCTTTGAAACCACCATGACTTTCGTTTTTTCTGTATTGATCTTCATTCCATATTGTTGGCCAACCTCAACTAGTCTGTCTGTCATCCTCTGAAGCTCTTTCTCGCCTTCTGCTATTAAGCCCTGATCATCTGCGTATTTAATGGTGGTAATACTTTCACCTCCTATCTTAAATCCTTTCTCTTCCATCAACGCTTCTTCTGTTATTGTTTCTGCATACATATTAAATATCGCTGGTGAAATAGGACAACCCTGCCTCACTCCCCTCCCTATTGAAGTACTTTCTGTTTCTTCTCCTTCAACCCTGACTCTAATCTTTTGATCAAAGTAAAGGTTTTTAAGCAGTCTTTTATCTTTCCAATCTATTCCTATTTTGTTTAAAATACCCAGCATCTTATCCCATTTCACTCGGTCAAAAGCTTTCTCCCAATCTACAAAACAAAAATACATATCTTTATTGACTTCTAGCGCTCTTTCTATCATCATCCTCATACATCCTATAGCATCTCTAGTCCCCCTTCCTCTTCTAAAACCAAACTGATTATCTTGCAGCTCCTTTTCTATTTTACATTCAATTATTTTGGTTATTATTCTGGTTAGAACTTTAGCTGTATGAGAAATTAAACTAATAGTTCTGTAATCCTTACAACATTTTGCATTGTTCTTTTTCTCCAGTGGTACCATCACAACATCTAAAAAATCTTCAGGCCATACACCAGTATCATATACTTGGTTAAAAAATTTTGTGAGTTGCTTAACTGCTTTAGACCCCAAAACCTTAAGAACGTCCACGGGTATATCATCACTCCCAACTGCCTTTCTTCTTTTCATGTCATCAATTGCTCTTTTAACTTCAGACTCGAGAATACTTGGTCCTAGCTGATCTTCTTCCACATCCTCTTCTTCATTTAATTCAATATTTCTTGGCTTTCCTTCTTTGTCATACAGAACCTCAATGTATTCTTTCCAGACATTCTTTACATTGTCTGGCTCCGATACTATTTTACCACTTTTGTTCATGATTCCTTTACGTCCTATCTTTCTTGCTTTTTTCTTGAATAGTTCCCTTGCTTTGCTATACATGAGGTCTGTTCTACAAATTCTTTCACATTCGACAATCTCCTCGCATTTCTCATTTATCCACTGTTCTCTGGCTTTATCTGTTTCCCTTCTTAAAGCATTATTTAACTCCTTGTACTTTCTTTGGCCTTCTTCAGTGTTTATGTTCTTCCACTTTCTCCGCTCTTCCATTTTTTGCAGCATGGCTGCTGTGATCCAGGGTTTTTTGTTTCTTTCACCCGTTATCTTTCCTACCTTCTTTTCCATTACATCTTTAATGTTGCTATGGATGTATCTCCACTCCTCATCTACATTCTTCCTATTTTCTTCATCTCTCTCCCCCAACCTTTCCTCCAGCTCAGTCATGATAGCCTCCTTGTTTTTAAGGAGTTCCTCTAAGTTCCATTTCTTGTTAACTCTTACGTTTCTCTTAACGCTCTTCAGTCTACATTGTATATTTGCCACCAAAAGGTTGTGGTCAGAATCGATATCTGCCCCTGGTAGTGTTTTCACATTTTTAATGCTATTTCTAAATCTTTCATTGACTAGTATGTAATCTATCTGGTATCGTCTCTGGTCTCCTGGGCTTCTCCATGTGTAAAGTCTCCGCTGGTGATGCTTAAACCATGTATTAGTTACAATTAATCTATTTCTATGGCAGAATTCCACAAGTTTATCCCCTCTTTCATTTCTCTTCCCTAGCCCATATTTTCCCACTATGTTATCTTCCTGTCCCTCTCCGACTACACTGTTCCAATCTCCCATTACTATGGTGGTGATCCTTCCTTTTCCCTCCTCCTCCAATATCTCCATAATCTGTTCATACATTTCATCTACTTCGTCGTCGCCAGCATTAGTCGTGGGCATATACACTTGAATTATAAGCATTTCCACTGGCTCCATCTGAAGTTTTACGGCTATTAATCTATCATTAACTGTCACTACCTTGCTAATTCTTTCAGCTATCTCTTTTCTCATTATAATCCCCACTCCCCTTTCCTTTTTCTCCCCTCCTGAGTAAATAATCTTAAATTCGTCTGAATTTATCTCGCCTTCTCCTTCCCACCGAACTTCACTAAGACCTACTATACCTACATTATTCCTTCTCATTTCCCTTTTTATGTTCTCTAGTTTACCCCCTGAATTCATAGTCCTAACATTCCATGTGCCTATTCTTAATTTCTCACCACTTGCTTTCCTATTAATGTTAAATTTCCTCTGTGCATCCCCTAGGGTAGTCCCCACCCGGAGATCCGATTGGGGGACTATTTTACCTCCGGAATATTTTACCCCAGAAAGATCCATAGAGGTATTTCAGCTTTTCAGCCTATCATGGGAAATATAATGAGGTAGTTTCCCCTTGCTTTCCTCATCGCAGTTTCACAGAGTGATTACCCATCTGTAGCTGTTCAGATCCACATGATCACCACCTACAGAGGTACTGTGCAAGCTGCTGCCCTTGCACAGGGGGATGTAAAATCCCCAAGACTGCTTCTTAGTCTGACTCTTCCCCTCAGACCTTTCCGGCTTGGATGGTCCTACCAGGAGAATTATCTCCCGCCGGCATAGCTCTTTGGTTCGTAAGAGTACACAAACCCTCCCACCTCTGTAAGGTTATGCAGTCCTTAGGGAGGGGATCATGTACCATAAAATTGTATCAAAATAAATTTTAATACTAAGACCAGATTTTTTAAATTGAAAGTACACTAAGGCAGGGGTGTAAAATCCTAACTCCCCCTCCTCCGCTCGACAGAATGTTTTGATAACATTTTTTTAAAGAGAGTGTAATTTGAAGATAGGAGCTTCCACATTTTGATTGTCAATGTGGAAGAGAACAAAAGTTTTCATTTCTTCAAATTGTATTCACATTGGAGAGATTCCCTTTTTCACACCATTAAATATTTCAACCAATGTCATATATAAATAAAAAAATTATTAGACAGGGCCGGCGCGTGCACGGGTGCAAGGTGTGCACTGCACACGGGCGGCCGAAAAGAGTTGAGGCGCTTTCTCCAACAAATTGATGGGTGGTTCACCCGGTGCTCACCATCGGCTTAAGCACCCATATGCCAAAACAGAAAGGGGAATCTGGAATCTCAGGTCAACCGTAAACCTTCCAAACGAAGTATCCTGCGAACCCTCAGTTTTCTTGTCTTTCTCATTGTTCTACTTCTATCTTGGAAACACCTACTATGAGCAGATCACGATTCTGGCGTCGTAACAGTCCCGTGAGAAAGGGGCGCATTTATTGCTTCCTTTCCTCTGCATTAATCTACGCTTTTCCTTATTGTTACTGACGGCTTATTTTCTGTTCTTAGGGCGGCTTTGCATCAGCCACTCGGTGACGTGGTTGAGATGTGCCTGTGTAAAGCTCCAGGCCGCCCTTTGTTATTTTCACCCATGTATCGCTATGGAAATCCCAGTTATTCATCTATAGAACCGAAGAGGAATATTCTCACAGGAAAAAACTCACATTCGTACCCTTCTTAAAAAAATACTGCAGTATTGCCTCTCATTTTCAGTCATTTTCATTTAGCTCTGCGAAAAAGTAAGTCTGTTAAGTGTTCTTGATTGAAGCTGAAAGAGAAAGGTCTCTTCCGTCTGGTAGAAGAGTTTTTGATTTTATTAAGCTTAAGTGAATACATCATATCCTCCTTCATGTAAAGATGAAACAGTGAGGTATCCGGAAACTAAAGGGGAAGTCTGTTATTTTTCTAATTATTATTTTGAATGATTTCTATTGGTGAGGATTTTTACAGAGGAACGGTGCCAATCCTTAAAAAAATTGATCAGATTTGCATTTTGTATTATAATTTTTGTGTTTCATATCTTATATAGAATTTTTACTAATTATAAATATAGTTTAGGAAAAATTCAGTGAAACTTATGCAATCAACTTCTACTTTACCGTGTTTAATAAAATTTTAGATTCATTTCTAAGACGCGATTTACCCTTAATTGTGGGCTTCCACTTCACGTAACTGCAACAAAGTAAACGACTAGTAGGCAAAAGATAATAAACGGCGCAATATACATTGCACAAACATTCTCATACTACGTATATGTTTGGTCGACTGTGTACGCTTATAAAAAAACGCTTATAAATCAAAGTTAACCGTAGTTTAGCGTATATTTTAATGCCACTGGTCGATATTTAGTAATTTTTGGGGCATACGGCTTAGTTAGTATTATTTGTGACATCAGGATGTACGATTTAATGGATTTTAATCAAAATCCTTGTAGCATTTTTCTAGTAAATCGAATTGTAAAAAAATATCCAAGAATAAAGTACCCTTGCGCAATATCGTTCATCTCTTCAGTGTCCATTATGAATGATATTATACACAAATATGATGCATCATTCGAATTAGTTTAACCGTCTAGACCCCGGGTTCCCAACCTGTGGGTCGCAAAGTGTTTTCTGGGGGGTCGCCGCGTTTATTTTTAGTTGCAATTATTTTTATAGTAAATTTCATCACGAAGGTTTTCAACCAGTGGTGGCTCGTGTATAGGCACTGTGGAACTGCAGCACCCCCTATTTCCACTTGATATTATCGATAACATTTAATATAATGAGTCCTTTTTTCTTTAATTCTTTCTTTATTTTTGTAGTACAATATATATTCCTTAAGCTTAATGTTAGTACTTCAGTAGCCATCCCCCAGTTTATGAAAAAGATACAATTGGACATAATCCTTCAAGGAAATGGACAAAAACTGATAGCTCAGACATTTGATGGTGCAAATGTCATGAAAGGCAAAAAAGCAGGAGTTCAAGCAAAAATAAAAGCAGTTTATAGTAATGCACATTTCATTCACTGTTATGCACATCAACTTAATTTAATAATGAGAAATGCAGCAAGTATTACACAAAACACAAGAATATTTTTCTCTAACATTCTGGCTATTCCAACATTCTTCTCAAGATCACCACAACGTGTGTCCATTCTCAAGAAACATATGGACGTCAGCATTCCACGTCCATCCTTTACAAGGTGGAATTTCAACATACGGACCATAAACAGAGTTCATGAAAATTTGCAACCTTTAAAAAACTGCCTTACTGAAATTCAGTCAACATCAAATGCAGATCAAACCATTGCAGAAGCAACAGGAATTTTAAAATACCTGAATGATGATAATTTAAAGTTTTGGTTAGAGCTTTTTCACCAGATTATGCCTCATGTTGAAATAATTTACAACCAAATGCAATCTCGAGAAATTAGTGTGTTTAAAGTTAATGAATATATAACAAATTTCAAAACTGCTATTTTAGAATTGAGAAACTCAAAGTACTGTGAGAATCCTTCAAAGACACTCATGGCAGAAGCTAAGGAAGTGTGTGACAATATATGTGTTGATATAATGGACAGATATTCTTCCACTAAACACTTAGTAGCTGCTAAATTGTTCAACAAGAAATGCTTCACTAGATTTAAGAATGAACATCCCACAAAAGAGATAGTACTGACCACTGAAGCTTATCCCATGATCGACAAAGAAAAGCTTGAAACTAAACTAAAAGTATTCTATTGTAGGACTGATATTCATGAATGTTGCAAATTAATTGAGCTGCTGAAATTTATCTTGGAAAATAATCTAGATGATGTTTTTAGTGAAATTACGAAACTGATAAAAATCCTCTTGACAATTCCCATGACTACATCAGAGGCAGAGCGCTGCTTTTCAACATTGAAAAGAATAAAAACTTTTTTAAGAAGCACTATGAATTCGTAAAGACTAAATGCGCTTGCAGTACTTTCAATGGAGAAAAATTTCCTCAATTGTCATCCAGAGATCAAGGAGAAAATTATTGAACTTT
This sequence comes from Tanypteryx hageni, assembly GCA_028673005.1. NCBI lineage: Eukaryota > Metazoa > Arthropoda > Insecta > Odonata > Petaluridae > Tanypteryx > Tanypteryx hageni. The sequence continues at coordinate 39,642,351 of CM054112.1, forward strand.
TTGCGCAAATTAAAACAAGAAGAATGGATTTCATTTTTAAATGAATAGATCAAGCTTGAACTGTAACAATTTAAGTTAAAGTAAGTAAAAAATGTTTGGTTTTTTTTGTTAAGATTTTATCAAGTTCCTGAATAAATTTTCTTTTCATACATGTTTTTTTCCTTTTACACAATATTAAAACAAAGTCTAAAAATTTTCTGGAGCAGCAACCCCACTAATTTTAGCTATGAGCCGCCACTGTTTTCAACACTTATTTATTTCAATATGGCTACACTGAAATATTCTACTAGTGGTTCTAACACGGATTTTTGATAAATGAAAGGAAGTGACTTAAGGTCCAGCGCGGTGGATACTTAAAAAATATTAATGGTCCGCCGTGTTCATACATATTAAACATTTTAATTATTTGCTATGGCGGGCCTTTAATATTTTTTCAAATTCCCGCCGCGGCGGACCTTTATTCACTTCCTAACCCTAAAATATACAAATGCAGTGTTATCATTAGAATAAAATTCTATGTTACATTTAGTAAACTGAAAAAAATATTCACTATGATGCAAAATTCAATATCAAAATTAATTTTTAATCGGTGTCTGGATGTTTGAATAACAGAATGTCGAATAAAGATGAGTTGCTCTCTTAACGCAGTTGAAGGTCACCCCGTATGTTTTGCCGACGCCGCCATGTTTGCAATGATGTAATTCAATAATGTCCGCGATGGGCCGTCTAATGCAAACTGGCGCGAACTTAGTTCGCTAATAGTCAACCACCTTTTGTTGGCCACTCGCTGTCGAATGTGGGTTAGCTACTGCTTGCACTTTCTAAAATCTAAAGAGCGTCAGTAGGTCGTCATCAGTCCGTGCTGTCTGTCGGCTTTCTGCATCGCTATTATCGTTTCCTGACGGAAAACAATTTCTTTGGGTAATTATTTATTTATATTTTTATTGTTATATTATAAGTATTAATAGGTGTATTATTTTAATAAAATAGTGAGCCAAGTGACTAGCGCTAAACATTATTAAACATTTATTTAAAAAATAATATTACAATTGATAAAATTCGTGAAATGCGAATAAATAATAAAAATACAAAAAGAATTTTTTTTCTAGAAAAAGAATTAATTTTTATTAATATTTTCAGAAATCCGTACCCATGGAGAAGAAACGTAAATATTCAGAAGACTATCTAAAATTTGGCTTTACCACCTTGATCACCAATGGCATAGAGAAGCCACAATGCGTTTTGTGCAATGTTGTTCTCAGTGTGGAATCTATGGCACCTTCAAAACTCAAACGTCACTTAGAGACTAAGCATTCAGAGCATACTAAAAAGGATTTGGAGTTCTTTCGACGCCATGATACTGGTCTCAGACGTCAGAGACTTGATCCTACAGGAAGTTTTCAGCAACAGAGCACAGCAGAAGTGCAAGCCTCATATGAAGTTGCATTGGAAATTGCCAAACAAAAAAAACCTTACACGATTGGTGAAACGCTCATCAAACTCTGCATGTTGAAGATGGTGAAGTTTATTCTTGGGGAAGCCAGTGAGATAAAGATGCGACAAATATCTTTGTCCAATAACACTATTCAGTGGCGCATTTCAGATATGTCCGTAGATGTGAAAGAGCAGCTTTTGAATGAAATCAAAGTTTCTCCATTGTTTTCTTTTCAAGTTGATGAATCAACGGACGAAAGTTCATGTTCGCAGTTGCTTGTCTTCGTGAAATATATTCATTCAGATGACATCAAAGAAGAGTTCCTGTTTTGTAGTGCACTTGAAACTACTACAAAAGGTGAAGATATTATGGAGAAGATAAATACCTTTTTTGAAACTGGAGGACTACAGTGGAAAAACGTCTGTGGGGTTTGTACAGATGGAGCACCAGCTATGCTAGGGTCAAAGTCGGGCTTTCAAACAAAAGTGAAAGAACTTATTCCCCAAGCAAAGGGCATTCACTGCATGATTCACCGATATGCTCTTGCCAGTAAGACTCTTCCAGCTTATCTGCAAGAGGTATTTGATTCTCTGATCAAAATTGTGAATTACATCAAATCTGGAGCCCTCAACACCCGTCTGTTTAAAGAACTCTGTAAAGACATAAATTCTGATCACAAGGTTCTTCTTTTCTACACTATTGTACGCTGGTTGTCGAAAGGAGAGGTTGTCAATCGTGTCTTTGAGTTGAAAGATGAAATCAAGTCGTTCCTGGAGGTGTAAGGGAAAAATGACCTTGTGGCTTACTTTAATTATGAAGCTTGGAAGAAAAGAGTTGCCTAGTTAGCAGACATTTTAGACCAGCTAAATAAGCTGAACCTGAAACTTCATGGAAAGGAAACACACATTATCCAATTTCAAGACAATCTTCAGGCATTTGTATCCAAGCTGCAAAACTGGCGTCGGAAAGTAAATCTTGGAAACATTGCCATGTTTGAAAAACTCTGCAGTGTGGTAGAGCAATCTGAAGGTGAACTGGATGAGAATCTGAAAGAGGAGATTACTGGGCACCTTGAATCCCTTGAAAAGGAATTTCAGCGGTACTTCCCTGAGCTTACAGAAGAAGAAGCTGCACTGGTACGAAACCCATTCTCTGCTTCCCTGAATGTAGCAAGCATTCCCAACGAAGTACAGGATGAATTCTTGGATCTGCGGAACGATTTCTTGGCACGTAAGTTGTTTTATGAAAATTTGCTGACTCAGTTCTGGTGTGCTATGTATCAGTCATATCCAAATGTCACCATGCTTGGCTTTCGAGTTTTACTTCCATTTCCCTCTACATATCTCTGCGAGAGTGGATTTTCAACGCTTCTTCATATCAAAACAAAGGCAAGAAACAGACTGAAAGTTGAGGATGACATGAGGTTGGCTTTTACAAACACTCAGCCGCGAATTTTGAAGCTGGTTGCACATTAAATATTAAGTTAGAATTATACTCTGAAAAATCTATTTTTAATGTGTTTTCTTTGCCCTATTAAAAATGCCTTTTTATGCAAATGTGGCGGGGGGTCGTATGTTACCTTGCTATTATAAAAGGGGGTCGCGACTCGAAAAAGGTTGGGAAAAACTAGTCTAGGCTGTAGTAAGATTTTGAGTGGATCGCGGCAAAGGCGTGACGTCATAGGGCCTAGGTAAGATAGCTTAGCGCACATTTTAATGCCACTGGACGTCATATAGTGATTTTAAGAGATATATGGCTTACGTAGTATTATTTGTGACATCAGGCTCTACAATTGGATTGATTTTTAATTCTCTGGAGCCATTTTTTAGTAAATAAAATATTTCAAAAAATCGTCAACCCTATATTTTTGTGCAATATCATTTTTATGAAAAAATGGTCTGTAAAAGATACATATACGAGATGGCGAAAACCACTTATGTGGACTCAGGGACACCTAAAACGTGTATTTACATCAAAATCTCGAAGTCGAATTTTTTTCACGATTACATTACATACTTTCTCAATATAATACGATTATGAGAAAGTAAAAATGGTCAGCTTTTTATTTTGCTTTAAAAAATTAATCAACAATAGAAAAACAACAACAAAAACACACTGGTATGATGTTTTAGAAAGAATAATGCACATTATTAAATTTCTTTCACGACAAAACCTAGGTTATCATGGCTCATTCGATAATTTGTTTGAACCAGACAATGGGATTTTTAAAAAGGCATAGAAATGATTGCTGAATTTGATTCAGTAATGTATGAGTACATAAGATGCATGAAGAATCAGAAGTAGTTTGTTCATATTTAGGGCATATGATTCAAAATGAAATTATAAATCTCATTTCAGAGAAAATTATTGAAGTAATTTTAGACATGCATAGAAAAGCGAGATATTTTTCAATAATTACTGGATTAATTAATTAATTAATTACCTGGATGTAAGCCATACAGAACAAATTACCGTAGTAATCCGTTTTGTAGAAATGAATACTGAAATCAGAAGAGCTGTAATCCACGAGCACTTCTTTGAGTTTTACCCAATTATGGAATTAACTGGAGAGGGATTAACCCTATTTGTTTTAAAAATGTTGGAGGATTTAAATTTAAATGTTCAGGATATCAAAGGTCAGGCTTATGACAATGCTGCCAATACGCATGGAAAGCATAATGGCTTAGAAAAAAAGAATTTCAGATATCAACTCACAGGCTTTTTTTGTGCCATGTGCTCCTTGTGATTAATGATATGGTAAAGGTCACCCTTGAAACTGTAGAATTCTTCAATGTTGTGCAGGAATTATATGTTTTTTCTTCCTCTACTCGAAGATGAAGCATGCATGCTAAAGAAAAATATTAAAAAATTAACATTGAAACCAGTTTCAGAAACCAGAGGGGAGAGTAGGATTGATGCAATAAAACCATTGACATCTGGAATCACAGTCTTACTGAGTTGATAGAAGGAACAAATGTAGACATGACCACTCGCTACCAGGCCCAATGTTTTGGCTGTAAAACCTCAGAGCTTTAAATTTTTATGCTCACAATCAGTTGTTATATGGTACAACATTCTATCTATTGTTAGCAAATTGCTGCAGAAGCCAAAGCTAAATAACAGAACTAGCATTGATCTTTTAATAAATTTAATCAATTTTTTTTAAAGAAAAGCGTTCAGATAAAGGGTTTAAGTACCTAAGTCAAAGCAAAGATTTTGTGAGTGAAAGATTCGAGATACTTCAGCAGCATAACAATGCATTTGATTTTCTGCATAATTTTTCCAATCTGAAATACGCCAGCAGTAATGAAAAAAGAAGAAACTGTGAAATTTTACAGATGAAACCTAATAATGACAAAAGTGAAAGTGACATTGATGCAGTAGATCTGATTAATGAAATTGATATGCTGCAAGATATGATGCGATCTAATATGGCTCCATTGGAATTTTTAAATTATTTGTTGGAAAATGATTTGCATATAGTGTTTCTAAATATCTTTGTCACATTAAGAATTCTGTTAACATTACCATTGTCAGTAGCAGGAGGTGAAAGGCCATTTTCTAAGTTAAAAATTATAAAAAATTATTTTAGGCCAACAATGGCTCAAGAAAGACTTAGTAATTTGGCAACCACTTCAATTGCACATGAGGTTGCAGAGAAATTAGACACTCACCAGCTAATTAAAATATTTTCTGAACTAAAGGCCAGACTCAAATTTTCCATTTTATAAGTATTGTTATTTTGAAACGCATCACAAAAATTTGCTCATTTTCTTTAAAGTTGTTATATCTTGATGATCAAATAAATTTATTTGTGAAGTCGTTTTTATAGTATAAATTTTACTGTTTCAAAGAAAATGAAATATTGTTTGTTTTTCAGAATGCAAAACTTGTGCATGTGTTGTCCTATAAGTGTTTGTAAATAAATCTATAAAGTTTTAATTATTACTATTACTGTGGTTGTAAATAAATATGTATAATCCAATTCTTTATGTTATTGCTTTCATCAAATATATTATGCAAAATTTAATTTACACCATTGGAAATCTACTGGCAAATATAACACAACATTATACAGATTTGCTTCACTAACCTCAGGAGTAACGTTTCTGTCTCATCGGTTGGCAGTACCACAGTTAGTAAGACAAAAGACTTAGTAAAGAACTGGATTAGGCAGAAATTCAAAACTTGGTCAATATGGTCATATTTTTGGTTGTGATCTAGTCTGATAATTTTCTTCTATCTCCTAATGAGAGAAAACTAAACTTATTTCTCATTTTATATTTTTGGTGGACGATCCTATTGGAATTTGGCAAGAGCCTTTTTTGTTATGCTGTGAATCAGAGAATTTGCATCTTTGGGATCCATTTTCATTGTTAGAAATTTAGTCAAGCGGAGGTTCTATTAGATGGGAGAGGCGATGAAATCTTTATGCAATCTACCTAAAATGGGTTGGCGATCGAGGTCTTGAGCATCTCTGCTATACAGAATATTCAGCACAAACATTCGGAGCAGGAATTGAAAATCCGCTGATGGAAATGGAGAGAGGTACTGAGATATGTGTACTTAAAGGGAGGGAGGGAGGGAGTGGGGGGGCAGCCAACTTGTTTCCACACACGGGCGGCCAATAGGCATGCACCAGCCCTGCTCAGAGTTGTATTTATCTGAGTTTTTAAATTTAGATATTAAAAAGATCTGAATCTTGTGGCGATTTTTTCCTCCCCCCCCCCCCCCCTTTACTCCCGCACTTATACGATAGCACTTAACGAATCGCATGTACGAACATGCAAGTACGAATATCGCTAGTTCGAATATCGCCGATATTCGTGATATCGCCGGACTGAACACCACGCCCACGGACGCCACGCCACGGTCGACACGCCCTCCCGTGGTGCCTCTCTGCTTTATATACCCTAATTACCCCTCGCCTCTTTAACCTTCCCTCTTTCCCCTGGTTATGCAAGAACAGTGGAAATCGACCAATTACCGGGAATAATTCAACCATTTTGAATTACCCGCCTGACGTCATTACCTCCCTCCTTCACCACCGGCGTCACGTGACAGTCCATTCCGATAGTGGCCTTCCGAGCGACGAGACGCACAGGAGAGCAACGAGTGAAGTCGACGCAGGTGTCCCACTCTAGAGTCCCATCCTCACCGGCAGGAAAACATTGTGTGGAGTGGACATTGACCTACCGGGAGCCGGAAGAGGATAGTAACTATTGGATGTGATTTAACTGACTTTAACTAAGTTTCGTTTCGAATCGCCTTCACCTACGAGGTGTATTGTGTTTTGTGGTATTACTTAAATCTATTCAAATTCAACTGTTGGATTGTTATATGTCTATATTTCTATGTTCTATTTATAGTTTGTCATTAGCATTTAGCACATCAGTGGATGTTTTTGCACCGAAAATTATATTTCGCTGCAAAATTGGAGGCACCGGAGAGACTTTAAATATTAGGTTGTTAATTGTCTAAACTGATTGTTGCTATGCTTTCTGGTTCTTTTGTGGTATAGTTCTTGGATTTTGTCCTATTCCTCGTTTACTCGATCTCTTTTAGTCCTATTGCTCTCTTTCACTTTTCACTCGTCCGCCCCAGTACATCAGTCACGTAATTCCCCTGTTATTTGTTACTCTTTGATTCTCTCTCTCTTCTTGTCGAAGGAACGAGGTAAAACGGAGGCTACCGTGCGCGCCGAAGGCACTCAGTGCGATGAAACCGAGATGGTTCCCCAGTTTTCCGATTGCGTAAGAGTTGCTAACCAGCTGTTACTCGAAATTCCCCCCTTCCAGGAATCTACCTCCGAGAATTGGTTCACTTTTATATCCGCGGTGTCCGATGTATTGTCTTTGTCACTTATTCCGGAACACTACTTGCTGATATTACTTTTGTCTAAACTTCCGGCCAATTGTCGCCAGTTTTGGTTGTCGGTAGTTAATCAAAAGGTGCCCTGGGAGAAGATAATACCGAAAGTATGGGAAACTTTCGTCTCTAATAGGGAATTAGAACGACTCGTCACTACTAAGGTGAAAAGATTCCAACTCCCCCACGAATCTCCTCGCGATTTTCTTTATTCCGTGCGAGGTGCTGCAAAGGCGCTGGGAAAATCGTATTCAGTTAAGGAGTTTATTGAATTGATATTGGAAGGTTTAAGTCCCATTGCCCAAGCCACTTTAACTTTCGCTAAACGGCCTCAAACCCTACAGGAGCTGGACTCCCTGATGACTCATGCGGCCAAGGCCATGATGAATCGAGCGGAATACGCCGCGATTCACTCCCCGTCAAATTCCCAGATCTCACTCCCTTCCCCCGCTCTGCCCCTAATATCACCGCCTCATGTCACCTGTTCTTTCTGTCATAAGTCTGGACATTCCTCCCGTAACTGTCGGAGAAGAAGAGAGAGAGAAGATCGTCCCGCGAGGCTACGAGCAAATTATCCGGCTATTTTGAATGCCAACTTCGCCGAATATCTACAATTGCCATTTGTACATTGCGAAGTTCATACCGCAAAGATTAAAGCATTGCTAGATACCGGTTCTTCCCTGTCGCTGCTCAATTACGACACCTGGCAGAAAATTCCTCGTCGTGGGCGTCTTCAGCGATGCAATATCAAATGTCGTAACGTCACCAGTCTTCCCCTCGTTCTCACGAGATGCATCAATTTAAGAATTCGCCTAAAAAATCTTTCGTGGAGGCATACATTTTACTTGTGCGAATTGCCCGCACAAATGATATTAGGCCAGGATTTCATAAGACGAACGCGAATGATCCTTTACCATAATGCGTTCTCTTTCGAATGCCGCCCGGATCACAAACATTTCTTTAACGGCAATTCTGATACGCCGTCGGCTTCCCCCATTATTCCTTTGCGATCAGCTGATAACGATCTACGCCAGAATATGGCTCCCGTTGGAAACCGAGTTCATTTCTCGGGGAAAAAGGCTCCTCCTCCAGGTGAAGATGATTCCACCGTATTATCCCGGGAAATTCAAAGTCTCGTCGATGCCTATTCCGACGTCATCTCCCCCCATCTCGGCCAGACCAACGTAGTAACCTACGAAATAGAACTACTTGATTCTACCCCGGTCAGATCACACCCCTACCAGTATTCTCCACCCAAGACGGCGATGATGAAAAAACATGTTAATAAACTACTAAATGAAGGAATCATCCAGCCATCCTCTTCAAATTGGGCTTCGCCAGCTTTTCTTATACCGAAGAAAGTTGGATCAGAGCGATTAGTGGTCGATTATCGCAAACTGAATAAACAAGTGAAGGCAGACAACTTCCCCACTCCTTCAATAGAACATGCTCTGCAATATTTGGGATCTGCTAAATATTTTACAATACTTGATTTGAATTCTGCTTTCCACCAGATTCCCTTAACTCCGATCTCCAAGCAATATACTGCCTTTATTACATATTTTGGCCTCTATCAGTATAATCGCCTTCCCTTCGGCTTGACGACGTCTCCTCAAGTATTTTCTAGGCTGATTGACAAGGTATTAGGTGATTTAAAATATGGCTGTGTATATCCCTATATTGATGACCTGTGTATTTATTCCAAGAACCTCCAAGAGCACATCCAACATGTCAGGCTGGTGCTGGAAAAATTGAGAGCAGCTGGACTTACCGTCCATCCAGAGAAGATGAAACTGGCCCAGAAAACTATTACCTTTCTTGGACATCGGATCTCAAATGGCGAACTTACGACTGATCCGGAGAGAACCCGAGCATTATCCAGTTTCCCTGTTCCAAAGTCAGTTAAGGAGGTCTCACGTTTCCTTGGTATGTGTGGTTTCTATTCCAAATTTATTCCAAGCTATGCGGAAATTTCGTCACCGCTCAATGCCCTCCGAAGGAAAGATGCCATTTTCCAATGGACCAACTCCCATCAAAATGCTTTTCTCAAACTCAAACAATGTCTTTCTTCTCCCCCTGTACTTCATCTTCCTAACTTTGAGGAAGAATTTCATTTATTTGTGGATGCTAGCCAAGTCGCACTTGGTGCAGTCCTTAATCAACAGGTTAATGGCAAATTTAAGCCTGTTGCCTATGCTAGTAGGACTTTAACTGATTATGAGCAGAAGCTCCCCTCCTACGAGCTCGAATGTCTTGCCTGCTGTTGGGCCACGGATAAATTTCGGTCCTATCTTCAACCAAAACCCTTCCATTTGTATACTGACAATGGGGCGATTACGTGGCTGTTTAAACATCCTAAGCAGTTAGGGAAAATTGGTAGAATGGTTTTAAAATTGTCGTCCTTCCGCTTTGCTATTCACCATGTTCCCAGTTCCAAAAATAGGGTGGCTGATTGTTTGTCTAGGGTGAACCATCAATCAAGGGAGAAACCCATTCATTGTTCGATGCTCCTCCATAAAATCCCATTATCATTTACTAATATTCGTGAGCATCAGACATCTGACCCAGAATTGAAACAGCTGATCGACTCAATTAGACGGGGACGCCCCCATCCAAACTATTTTCTCAAGGATGATTTGTTGTATTATGGTACCACTAGACTGAAGAAGGGACGTGTAGTGGTTCCCCAGGCCCTGAGATCCATGTTGTTTGAATATTTCCATCGTTTGCCCACTGCTGGACACATGGGGGTGGCTAAAACTTGTGAAAGAATATGTAGAGAATTTTGGTGGAAAAATATGAGGCAAGAAATAATGCAGATGGTCAGACGTTGTCACGACTGCCAAACCTGCAAACCTAGGAACACCTTTCCTCCTGGTGAGATGTCTTCCTCACCATCCATTTATCCATGGGAAAAGGTGTATATAGATTTCATTGGTCCCTTGCCTAGAAGTCGCAGTGGCAGCACTTGTGCCCTGACTATAATAGATGGCTTTACTAAATTTACTTTTATTGAACCTCTGCGTTCTCCCTTGGCTTCTCAAGTGGTTTCTGTCTTGTTTAACAAAATATTTCCTAAATTTGGTTATCCTAAATATATTGTTTCTGATAATGGTTCCCAATTTCGTTCCACTGCATTCTCTGATATGTGTTTTAAATATGGTATTAAGCAAATTTTCACAGCCCCCTACTATCCTCAGCCTAATCAAGCTGAACGGGTCCACCGTAACCTAAAATATGCCTTAACTATCTTGTCACAGAATGACCACCGGAAATGGGATGAATTCTTACCCAGTTTAACCTTTGCTTTTAATTCTGCTAAACATAGCAGTACGGGCTATACTCCAGCAAGGATATTTATGGGCAGAGAGCTTCCTCATCCCTTGACAAATTTCTGGAGAATTCCTCCTCAGGCTCTGGCTGAGGACCTAACTCCCTCTGAGAGGCATTCCTTGTGGCAACAAGTGCTCAATCTCAAGGCGACCAGACGTAGGCAGGCACTTGCTTTTGATAAAAGCCATACTGGGAACCCATTTAAAATCGGTGATTTAGTGTTATATAGAAGGTTTCCTACTAGTTCCAAGATGCTCCATAGAACTGCTAAGTTAACCCCTCAGTGGGCCGGCCCTTCACCTATCAAAAGGTTCATATCTCCCGTAACAGCTGTTCTTCAGCTATCCCCAAATAAGGAGAGAATTGTAAATATCTCTCAACTTAAACTTTATTGTACTTAATTTGTTGTATATGTATCTACTTGTCTTGGCGTAGAGGTAGCGAACTCATCGCCCGGTGATTCTGATCATCGCAACCAGCCCCCAGATGCAAATCTGGTAAAACATATTGAAAAAAACTTATTCGGCCATGTGCCAAGAAAATCGCTGTTTAGCGTACAATATACCAGGCATCATAGATGGTATTCTGGACATCTATGAAGGTCAACATGGTTCAAAAAAACACAACCTAACCTAGCCATGTTTCTTTTTTTTTGGGTAATAATTACCAGTTTTGTACACTAACCCCAATTGGGCTAAGGATACATTTAAAATGTCTATATGTACCTTATGTATTAGGAAGTATACCACAATTTATTGTAATACCATATTATGAGTTAGTTTAATTGAAACCATGTTTAGGTTAAGAATTTAAATATCATATTATGAAGGGATTTATGTACTATGTCTACCCTATTAAGATACCACACTACAGGTTAATTTGAATATTATGTCGTTAATGAATTTAATATCAGTGATAATATTATGCATACTGTGAAGGAACTTAACTATTGGGGCCAATTTAATAATATACCACAGTCAAGTTAATTTGAATATAATATTGTTAATGATTTGAATATTACCTTGTTAATGTGCTTAAATATGATATGATGAAGGGACTCACATGGCCAAATCAATTGAAATATTACACTGTTAATTAATAGAGATATTATGTCTGGATTAAGCAATGCCCTGCCTAATAATAATTTTTTCAAATGCTTAATAACAGTATGATTACTAGTTGCCCTTGCCTAAGAATTAATGTTTATGCTATGATGTATAATATTTCCAAGTAGGAAATGCTCAGGAAAGTTTGTTTTTGTTATGTCATGAAATTCTATTTCTGTTATGTTATCAATGACATACAATCTATTCTCACTCTATCCCTGAGGCAAGGATGGGTATCAATTTTGTTTCCTTAAGCCACGATAGTTGGCATATTGTAATTATGATTATTTATTATTTTGAGGGAGATATTCCTACATGTTATTGAGTTTTCGGCTTGGCAAGATGCCGACTTGTTATGCCAAGTGCATCATCCCTATGTACCCCCAAAGTGATTATCCTGGAAAAAACTACATTCCAATGGACGTGCTTTCCCGACTAGCTTCATCACGGCGAACCAGTGGACTTCTTCAGAGAACTTTAGCCGTGACAGTAGCTCGAACCCTGATTGCCAGAGCATGCAATCCACCATGTGTAATATTCCAATTTTAAGTGTCTTGACAAATAAGTGTTCAATAATAATAATAAACTATCTTGAAAGAGACAACGAAGGAGTGTGTTCTGTGCTTCATTCATGATCCGGGAACAGTGCAGGGAAGAAGGTGACTTAGAAACCTACCCTCCCCAACCAATTGAAACTTTTATTGGTCCCGTTTTCATCATTTTTCCCAGGGAGGATGTGGCGATTTTTTCCTCCCCCCCCCCCCTTTACTCCCGCACTTATACGATAGCACTTAACGAATCGCATGTACGAACATGCAAGTACGAATATCGCTAGTTCGAATATCGCCGATATTCGTGATATCGCCGGACTGAACACCATGCCCACGGACGCCACACCACGGTCGACACGCCCTCCCGTGGTGCCTCTCTGCTTTATATACCCTAATTACCCCTCGCCTCTTTAACCTTCCCTCTTTCCCCTGGTTATGCAAGAACAGTGGAAATCGACCAATTACCGGGAATAATTCAACCATTTTGAATTACCCGCCTGACGTCATTACCTCCCTCCTTCACCACCGGCGTCACGTGACAGTCCATTCCGATAGTGGCCTTCCGAGCGACGAGACGCACAGGAGAGCAACGAGTGAAGTCGACGCAGGTGTCCCACTCTAGAGTCCCATCCTCACCGGCAGGAAAACATTGTGTGGAGTGGACATTGACCTACCGGGAGCCGGAAGAGGATAGTAACTATTGGATGTGATTTAACTGACTTTAACTAAGTTTCGTTTCGAATCGCCTTCACCTACGAGGTGTATTGTGTTTTGTGGTATTACTTAAATCTATTCAAATTCAACTGTTGGATTGTTATATGTCTATATTTCTATGTTCTATTTATAGTTTGTCATTAGCATTTAGCACATCAGTGGATGTTTTTGCACCGAAAATTATATTTCGCTGCAATCTACTAATGATAATTTATAAATGTTATAAATGAGCACAAGTCTTTTTAAAGGAGTACATGATTTTTCAGGAGCACAAAGTTGCTGAAAGAAGTACGTCTGGTCACCTTAGTAATACATATATGTAGTCCCACTTATCATATGGCATAATTTTCTGGGGAAATGACAAACTCTTCAATAAAGCATTTTCATTACAGAAGCACGCCATTAAAGCTATGTTGCACCTACCTTACCGTACCCCCAGCAGGCCACTCTTCTACCCCTTAGGCATACACTACCATCCATTTATATCCTCATGTGTTTCTTATATGTAAAACAATCCCCACCCTTTCCCAACAAACTATGACACACATTTACCACACATGCAATATCCAGAATATCTTTATGAAGGATTACAGTCTGTCCCTATGCCAAAGAGGCCATGCTGCATCACTTATTTATAACAATCTTCCACCAGAGATAAAGGCAATATCTCTGATAGGTCAATTTTCAAAAACCTAATACAATTCCTATTGAGTACAGTGTCTGTGAACATATGGAAATGTAATGTAATTTTAGTGATGTTATTTATGTATTTAATTTTATCTGCTATGGTTATTGTATAATGGATTTTTAATTTGCTGTACTATGATTCTTATCTGCCCATACTCTTTGTGACTTGTTCCATGTTTGCATATGTAGACGAACAGAATGAATAAAATTGATTGATTGATGTATCTTTGAAGTCTTTGCCGCATGAATAAGAGAAGAAATGAAAATCTACAGGAGATGACTGTATGTTGGCGAATCTTACTTTAATTATAGGATTGCAGAGTTTGGTTACAAACATAAATGCTTTTGTGGTGATTATTAAGAAATGAAGTGGGTGGGAGATTAACGTAACAAAGTTATCTAAAGAGAAGGTTGTGTTGTATTCCACAAAAGAAAAAAATGTGAGTCTTGCACTTAATGCTTGAAATGCATCTGTACTTTCAAGTAATTGGAAATAGTACTGATGGAAAATTACAATAAACTTGTTTGGCTATGAGATAAAATACAGCATTTATAAAAAACGACTAATTCATGTCTTAATAATGCATACTTTAGACATTCACTCAAAAATTCTTCCTTTACTAAAAATTATAATTTTTGTGGAGAAAAATAAGGTAGTTACTTGAAGAGTAATAATAAGAGTGATAAGGAGTCAGGGTGACCAGGTAAGGCCCTACTAAGATGAGAAAGACTTGAGAGGAAGGTCGCTGCAAAGAAAAGTAATGTTACGGTGGTGAAGTAGATAGTGAAATTTTGATTACATAGTGTTCCTTGTCAGTTTTTGAAATAATAAAAGAATGGGAAGATGTGGGACAAGAAAATTATTATGAAAAACTGTAATGGTGCATTCTGTTGGTATTTGGTTTCCAAGCCAGCTAGTGGAACAGAGAATAGAACAAAAAATATTAGCAAGGTAGGACCATTTTCTATCTTTTTGTACAAGTTCAAATTTATAAGGAAAGAAAATGAGTATCATTATGAACCATAACACATATTTCAAATAATAATTATGACTTTTAGGTGACATTTCAAATTTTGCCTTACCAAAAAAAACTGCATGTCACTTTTACAGCCCTAAGAACCAATGCATTGTAATTGAAATCAAATATTGCCCTTGGTAGAGGAGGACCTTCCTGACATTCACTTCTCCTCGAGTGAGCTGAGACAAAAAAAGAAATGACAGGTCATGAGAGGAAGTCAGCAAACCAATGAGGCTTCTACACTGCACAGTGGGGTCATTCATTTCTCTCGGGCTGTCCTCCGCCTAACTCTCCTCCACAGTCTGCAACTCCTTCCTCGCTGTCGAGCTATGTTCTGCCATGCCATCATCCTCGGTCTGTATGTCCAACAGTTCATTGATGGCACCACCCTCTCTGTTACTTTTACTCCTGCTGCTCAAACTATCATCTGTGTCTCAGTCCCAGGAGGATGAATCCCTGCTGTAGTAGCCTGAATGGTATTCTCTAATTTGGGATATGTGAACTGGGAACATGCTCCAATGGTGCCTTGTCCAACGGTCTGGCAGGTCAGCCATGCTGTACATAACCTCAGTCAGCTTATCCATGACTTGGAATGGGCCAACATACTTAGGTATGAATTTCTGGCACTTTCTGACCTATCGTAAGTGCCGCCATACCAGAACGAGATCTTCTATCCAGTGTTCATGCGGGGCCTGATGCTTCTCATCCTAGTGACCCTTGTCTGGTTTTTGCCCCTGTTGTCCTAACAGACGCATGTCTTCAAATCTCCTCGACCCAATCCAAAAACTGGGGGTAGGATTTGGGTGTATCATCCAGCCAGGGAAAGCAAGTCTCCTCTGGAAGGACAGGCAGGCATACATATACAAGCTGGAAAGGGCTGTACTTGCTTGTCTCCTGCTGGGTTGTATTGATGGCAAAGACAGCCTGCTAAATAAAGTCATCCCACTCTCATTTTTCATTCCCCTGTGCATGCTGCCAAAACTTCTGTTAATATCTTCTTGATCATCTTGCAGAGGCCATTGGACTGCAGGTGGTAGGCAGTGGCCAATACATGGTCAACACCTAACCCTTCCAGCACCTCTCCCAGAACCTCAGACGTAAAGGCAGGCACACCGTCACCTACCAACTTGGAGGGCAACCCGTGCCTCAATACAATACAGTCCAGGAGGACACACACCACTGAAGTGATTGGGACAGGATGGGCTTCCACCCACCATGTGGCATAGTCAACAGCGATAAGTAAGTGTCTGTTTCCACATGCTGTCAGAAGAAGAGGGCCTACATGGTCGATCCCCATTTCCTTGAAAGGAATATGCTGCAAAAATCCTTCTGACTTTCCAGGTGACTGCTTCGACATCTGGCAGCAGGCTTGTGCATATTGCTGCACATGCCTGGTGAGTCTCTCCCACCAGAACCTCTCGTGCATGCGTCCCAAGGTCTTTGCCATGCCCAAATGTCCTCCTGTGGCTCCACTGTGGTAGATTTCCATCACCTTACAGCATAATGATCGCGGCACCACCAGCAGCTGCTTCCGGCTGTCACCTTCACTCACCTTGTAGAGGATTCCATTGAACAGCTTAAAGGTCTTCTGGCCTATCATTGCCCCATCAGCCTCTGGACTCCCCTCCAAAGTTCGGATGATCTCCCCCAGGTTCTTGTCCGACCTTTGTTGGATGGCAAGTTCTCTGTCTGGAATGCCATCCAGGACAATTGCCCTGGCAAACAACTCCTCCGGGATCCTGGTCTCCTCCGGTACTCCGGTCGGGTTACAAGACAAAGCATCGGCCATGACATTGGCCTTCCCCTTTTGATGAACGAACTTGATTGTGTTCCTGCAGTGCCATCACCCAATGGCTCAGCTTACTACACATGGCCTGCTTCTGATGAAGCCAAGTCACGGCGGAGTTGTCTGTGATGACTGAAAAGGGCCTCCCGAAGATATAATGTTGAAGTTTCTCCACAGCCCACACCACGGCCAGGAACTCCAATTCATTGCTGTGGTAAAGCAACTCAGGGTCTGTTAGTCAACAGCTTATAAAAGCGATGGGATCCTCTCCATCTCCGTGATGTTGCACCAGGACCGCACCAAAGTCGTCATAGCTGGCATCTGTGTGGATGGTGCACGGCAAGTCTTCCCGGATGTGCTGAAGTGTAGGAGCCGACATGAGACATTCCTTTAACCTTTGGAACGCTCCCTCCTCCAGCGCTCCCCATTTCCACGATCGCCCTTTCTTCAGCAGCACGTGCAAAGGCCTCGCAAAGGCCGCAAAGCCGGCTATGAATCTTCGATAGTAACTAGCCATGTCCAGGAACTCTCTGATGCGTCGGATGTTTCTCGGGGTTGAAAGGTCTTGGATCCCTTGTATTTTCTTCGGATCCGGCTGGAGGCCCTCACAATCCACTTGATGGCCTAAAAACGTGATGGGGGTCATGCCAAAGTAACACTTCTCGAGCCGAAGAGTCAACCCTGACTCCTCAATTGCCTTCAAGCCCGCCTCCAGTCTTCGTGGATGTTCCTCGAAGATTCGGCCGAAGACTAGAATGTCGTCCAAATAAACTAGGCACTGGTCCCACTTAAGGCCACCGAGAACCATATCCATCAAGCGCTGGAACGTCGACGGCGCGTTTGAGAGCACAAAGGGCATCCGATTAAAATCAAAGAGGCCATATGGAGTTACGAACGCGGTCCTCGGGCGATGAGCTGGATCGATCTTGACTGGCTAGATCAAGGGAAGAGAGGAACATGGAACCGCCGAGCCGATCTAATACGTCATCCGTCCGCGGCAACGGAAAGACATCTCGCTTGGTGATAACGTTCAGGCGGCGATAATCGTCACTGAACCGCACCTCTTCTGACTTGTTATGCACCAGAACAACTGGAGACGACCAAGGACTGGTAGATGGTGCGATTATGTCATTGCGCAGCATGTTACTCACTTGTTCAGAAATGATTTGTCGCTCCACTGGCGACACTCGACGGGGGTGTTGTTGAATTGGAACAGATCCGTCCCCGGCAATGGCCTTCCGAACCATTGCACTCCTCGTACCTCCGTAGGAGGCGAGCCAGCGCTATCCGCTCCTCTTCGCCCAGTCCCTCCCCTAGGTTCCAAGGGCTGCCGCCATGCCTTTCCGGTCGATCTCCGACCATCGCACCACACTCAGCGACACCACCCCCCGCTACTTGGCTCCCGACCACCTCGTCGGAATATGCGTCCACCTAACACTTTTTCTCCCTCAAAACAAGCAGTCTGCGCCCCATATTTAACACAGGAACCGCGACCCTTCCCTCCTCCACCCCTAAAACGGCACCTAGCCACACCCACTCACTACCCTGCTTTGCGCAAACGACAGTGAAGGTCGAGATAACCGATGGAGAACGATCGGGGACGCGGGCCGACACAAACACTAACGATTCGGGGGGGATTTCCTTGTTCTCCGCAATAACCAAGGAACCGAGTTTTTCGAGACCCTCATTCATTTCCACTGAACCCAACTCCCGTATCACTTCGTCCCATTCCGTCGAATCTTTCCCCCGAAGTCGTGCATTTTGCGGGACGGATCATCGTCCTCCACACCGGCCGGCGAGGAATAATCCGCGTACTTATCCTGAATTCCCACCCGGACTCCCCCTTCGCTTCCGAGTAGGGTGGCCCCACTCCGCGTAATCCAATCGACGCCCAGAATCACGTCGAAGGGAGGAGCATCCACCACACGGATGTCATGCAAAGCAACCGACGAACCCTCCCATCGTATCTCTAGCGAAACCGTTCCACGCGTTCGCACAAACCGACCGCGCGCTTAGGTGCCACCGTCAGGTCAAGAGACTTGGCGATGGCGCCCCTAGCTACGCTGACGCACGCTCCACTATCTACTAGGGCATCGACCTCTTCGAAAGTCGGTAATGTTACACGGACCAAAGGTAGATGACGAGGCTCCGCAAGCGAAGTGTTCAAACAGCTGGCCGGCCCTGGTCCGCGGGTCCGGCGTTCCCGATTCCCGGCTGCCGCCGATCCGAGCAGTCCCGCGCCAAGTGTCCCTCCCGGCCGCAAAGGAAGCACACGGCCTTACGCTCCAACACCTCCGGACAGTCTCTGGCCAAGTGACCAATTTTCTGACATCGGAAACACTTGCGCGCACGGTTACCTCGACCACCGCTCGGATCTCCATTCCCCCGTGTGGCTCGTACCGCTCACCCCTCGAACTTTTCGAGACGCATGGCGATATTCTCGAGCGCATTCGCGAGCCGGTCTTGTTTGGCTCCCTTCTCCGGTTTTGCCCTCAAAGACTCGACGAAAGGGGTAGAGCTTGGAAGGGACGTATTCGGGACGCCGAATGCTGTCGGAAAGGCCGCCGACCCGCGGGGATGAGTCACCAAATTCCCCAATCCTCGCTCTGTCGCTTCCAGTCGCGCCAAAAACTCCTCGATAGTCGCAGGTGTCACCGACATAACCGCCGTTGAACTTCTGGACGCAGCAATCCCCACGCTATCCTCTTGATTGTTGGCGGCTCCCGACAATCTAAAGAGCGCCGCGCGCATACGGTCTCCTGATTCCCAGGCCTCAACTTCTCCCACCCGATTCACCGTCTCCACCCAGGCCCGCGCATCCTCGTCCGCTCCTCCCGAGAAGGTAGGGATGGCCGCCATGCTTGCCGAGCTAAGCGGGCAGATCGTGATGGATCGAGGCTGCAGGGCCGTCAGCACTTCCTCCACTAGGCCCAAGTGGTGAAGGATTTGCAACCACCAATGCGGCCCGCCAGTAAAAAAGGTTATATAGGCACCACTGCTTTATGACATTGAGTATGCCTATTAACTTACAGTTATCGGTCGACACCGGTGGAACAGTGGTTGAAATACTCAATGATTTCAGGTATTGCGAGTTCAATTTCTGTTTGAGGTCAATGACATTTTACGGCTAAAAAATATGATAAGTATTTCTTTGGAGAGGAAGTGAAGCCATCGATCCTGTGTATTGTATGATCTTGGTGCACTTCAAAGAATCACTTTTAACATGGGACATTGGGTAGAGGCAAAGTTTCCAGGTGCTGGAGCTAAGCCCCTGGTATCTGTGATTAAACCCCCTCTTAGGCAAGAGGCCTAGGAAAACCCGAGGTTAGCTGATTGGGGAGGGAGTATGACCAATGCTTGCGTAAGATTTTTAAGAAATTTTTTACTTTTTACGTGTCATGACTGCTTGTCCACAGCAAGCTTCCACCTGCTTGTTATCCGACATTAGAATTCTTTTCACCGTATTTAACCAATTTTTCGGTAAACATAACTTTACCTTGTTTACTCTGATAAATTTTTCCTCGTTGTGCTCTAAAGAGAATCAAAATGCATTGCAAAGCTATAAAAAGGCAATAAAAAGTATTTCCATATAAGTATGCATTTTCTAATTTTTATTGAAAAAGGGGGGTACAACAAAATCTTATGTAAGACATGGGGAAGTGGGAGTCACCCAAATGCTGACCAGGGTTGCAAACTTTTGAAATTCGTTGGGGACAATTTTTTTCAATAAGATTGCTTGCAATTTTGTCTAAATATTTACAATCATAATTTTGTCCTCCCACATGTTGTGATGAGATGGTAAGGCCACTGTAGGTTTTAACACTCAATTTAGATGTGCAATTCAAAGAGTTACACAAATGGTGGTTTAATTTAATGGTAAACATGTATAACATCAGCCAATTATACTTAGTTTTCCTCCACTGAAATCCTTTTAACTAGAAATGTGTGCATCAGCATAGTTGACATTGTTACTTGCATTCTTTGTTTGTGAGATTCACAGTAAATATGCTTTTAAACTGCTCCAATTCCAAGTTTTGCAATATAAAATATAATATTACACCAAGTACATCTTTTTTAAGTTGGATTTTCTTCTGTTGACTTAAGCAAATTAAATTACTTTTCCCATAATTTATTAAAACTCCATATATTTGATTAAGGTAAAATTGTAGAACTCGCATTGGGAAGGGATAAATTGCCAAAAAATGAAATTTTTATCCGAATATTTGACAACAAGGTAAAATTTTTGATCGTTGCACAGCAAATATTCGACTCAAAAAAGCCAAATTGATTTGTGGGTAATTCGTCTAACAGCAACAACCACGTGTCAATGGGAGATTACACATTGTTTTTACCTCAGTTTTAACAAATGTAAAAACTGAGACAGCAGAGCTAAAATTTGAGTTTCTGAACTAGAAAACGAAAACTGGTTTTCAGCTCTCACACAGCTTTAAATATGCAGTACAGGCTTGTACAGTTAAAACTGAGCATGTAAACCCCCTTTAAAACTTTTTCATAAATTGCTGATTTTAAACGACTCATGAATTGAAGAAACGAAATAATCTTGCACAATCTTATTTTGTGTACACTATTCATTTGTTTTGACTTACAGTTGTGAAGCAATGGCTGTTTTATAATTTATGGCTGTTAAATATCAAGCTGGTTAAATAATAAATTCATTGGAAAGGACAAACTGCATCCTTCCCAAACTCAGGACAAATCATTTGAAAGGACAGTTGGCAATCCTAATTCTGACCTGGGGCAGTGCTGTTTTACCACATAGGCCTGTGAGACTATGGCCTAGGGCCCGCTTCAACAAGGGGGCCCAGCATCGGCAAAAATTAAAATTAATGTAAGTGCTTAATTTCGAAACTGCTGTAAAAACTCCAATGTAAAAAACTATTCCATTCAGTAATTCAAGCAGAGAAAGAAGCCTTTCTGCTCTAAAAAGAGTGAAGAATTATTTGCGTAAGTTTGTCAGTCAAAATTAGCAGCTTTATCGCTTCAATACATTGAAAGTGAAAGAATTAGCCAAGTTTGCATCAAAAAATCCAGAAAAGCACCTTTATAATTTTGATGTTTATGCTATTTGTTATTTAATTTATACAAAAATAATAATTTTGTTTATTGCATGCATCATAATAAATTATATCAATTACAGGAATTTATATGCTTTGTTCTACTACAAGAGATGTGTTGATATTTGAAAATGTTTAATAAAATTATAAATAAAACTTTAATATAATTTTCTTAGAAAATATGTTACATGGAAGGGGGCCCAAAAAATTCCTGTGGCCTAGGGTTCATAAAGTTGATAAAATGGCACTGACATGAGAGGCCAAAAATAGCTAAACATTTGCTGTTGTAATACTTGAGCAGCCCCTTAGTGAATAAATATGATCTGTAAAATCTTATGTGCCATAAGAGGTGGTTTGTGGTGTTGAAAAAGGGGGGGGCTGCAAATCAATCAAAATCTACCAATGTAGATGCTTACATATGAAAACAAACCTTACTTCATGATGATATTGGAGGCCTAAAGTAGTGACTACTGGATAGACTGATAATTTTAGTCATGTCATCATCCTTTAGAGCCTGAATAGTGTATGCAAAACTCATGCTTCACTTAACAAGTAAAAACACACAATATACAGAAATAAACACACTAAACTTCCCTAGAAGTGTTGATGTATGAGAAAATACATTGGCCTAAGAGGGAGATGTCTGAAGGCATATAATCATAACTTATATCTTGAACTGGTTTTTGTGCCGAGAAATGCCTCTTCTTTGTGTTATAAAGCTGTATTGTAGAAGTCACAATTCCCTTTTTTGGGTTCTTAAAGCAGGCGTCACACGCCTTGGTCAGTACAGATTGAATGATCTCGGAGCGTCCCTACATTGTGTGGGTCGTGGGGCCTATCAGTATGCCCCTGAAGTGATTGTCTTCATTCATTTCAATTATGTTTGAAAAAATATTATTTATTTTGCAATCACTTTTCTCATTTGCAGAAATTAACTGAAAATACTCCAGAATAGTATCACGGGGTTTTCATCTTGTTTTTTCATACATTTGTCATGAAAATTACTAAAATAGATAGTTTACAAGATTACATAAAACTAAGGAATAAACAATTTTCTCTTAAAATAACCACATATGCACAACAATTAGTAGGTGGCAGTTAACACAGCTGTAAGGCAAAAATGCCTCAAAATACAATTGCTGAATAAACAGCATTACAAAATATTTTCTTATAAAAGATTAGCATTTTTGCTAATAAATGTTCAGAATTTTAAATTCTTTGCATTGAACATCGGTACATCTCTCTCAAACACACACATACTATCATATTCTTAAATAGAAACAACTGAAACACACAAGCATTACTATACACATTTCATTCAACTGAAAACTTTCATAGCAAAACTATGATTTGAGTCTCATAAAAAAGTCTGATGAAAATTGTGAAAAAGTAAAGAGATCAATATGAAATACTTAGTCACTATTTAACAACAGCATCTGTCAGTGATTGACTTAAGTCATTTACACAGTTCCTGATGCATTTCCAAAAAAATGCATTAATTGCTTAGAAAAAAATTATATCACAGCTTTGCCATTTACATGGCAGTTTCAAGAGGTTGGCTCTTGCTCCTGCTAGCCAGAGGAAAATGATCTTGTTCCCTCGGTATCGGAACATAATCAAAATTAGTCTCTAGAAGAGCTTCACTTTTTGATCTGGATGGATGGGGCATTACATCACCAAAACTCTCACCTGTCACTACATGACTCATAGGACGTGGATTATGATCAAGATCAGTTTCTAAAAGATTGCCATTTTGTCCTTCGCTCCCAGGTGGCATACCATAATAATAATCTTCTATATGAGGATTCATAGGAAGGGTACCGGCCCTGGAACTGTATGGTACACTATCCTCTTCCTCATACTGCAATTCCCTATCTTCCTCTTCGCCGTCCATCGTTGTGTCATCATGTTTAATCTCCATTGTAGAGTCTGACATGAGACTGCAATCTAAAGGTAATGTTGAAGAATTGAAGTTGCTCACAGGTGACTCGTCACCGACAGAAACTAAAGGTGGAGGTGGAGGGGGTGGGGGAGGAGGTGGTGCCACCATGGGCCTTTTCACTTGCTCTGTATCAAGCGAGACCAATGTCCCTCCCGATGAAGGCACTTGACACGTCTCACGTGATGCAAAGGTAGATGTATCTCTAAAGCCTTCATTTCTGTAAGCAAGGTCGAAAGAGGGGCCGAGTGATGTTGCGGTTGATGGAGTTGCTACCATTCCAGCTCCGGGTCTATCAAATTGGGAATAACCATATGGCAGCGCGTTAGGATTATGGGCTTCGTAGATGTCATAAGATTGGTTGTCCTCCATCGAGGAGTTGAACTGAGACTTGTCCATTGAGTCAATGCTTCCATTCATCTTCTTATATTCGCTCATTTTGGTGGGAGTAGGACTTGGTCTTGACACCTTTATTTGAAGAAAATTTTAAGAAAAATTAGTGTAAATACATATTAATGTATTAATGGCACCTAATAATGGTGCAATCTAGATGATGAGAGACTTCAAAATTTAATGAAACCTGTAACTCATTTTCTTTGATTAACCCTCCAGCACTTGCATATGAGTACTTGTGCGGGGTAGATTTTAATTCCATCAGAATTACATTAAAAATGCTAGACAAATGTTGTTGATTCAGCAACAAAAAATGAAAAATACATATATATCTAATTTAATAGAAATACAAGAGATAGTTTTTAACCAATATTTAATAATATTATTTTAAAATAAAAATTGAGAAAAACCTAAGTCAATATTTCTGTCAAAAATAATGAACATATATTTTTGCGCTTGCGAAAACAAAATAAAAAATGACATTTGGTGAAAATGGTTAAATTACAATTACTTTCCAATATAAGTACATAATAAATACATAAAAGTTTATAAAAGTACAATTGTAATATTTTACTATTTTTCAAAACATCTATTTTTCTCAACCACAAAGTATAAATAGATTAATTTGAGACAATTTATTTATAAAAATTTAAGTATTTTGCTATCAATAACATTGCATATGGTGAGAGAAAGTGAAAAGAACAAATGTTTTTCCTCACCTCGGAAATTGTAAGTATTGGTTAAAATTTGTTGAGTGGGGAGCAGAAACATGAAAAAACTGTCAATTGTTGCATTATAAACTAATTCATCAAAAGTGCAAGTATATTTTCTACACAAGGAGGTATATCACAGATGTTCGTATCAGATCCCCATGCGCCGTCTAAGAAAAAGCACCCTTACTCAAAAATGGTCAACACAATACTAGAAATTTTTGCCTAAAGCCCTTCCTCACATTCCTCCTCATTCCAGTTACTGAAAAGGAGGAGACAACGAAAAACAAATGGGAGGGGAGACAGCAAAAAACAAATGGAAGGGAAACCATCATAAAATGTGAGGGGTGGGGTAGAAATCTACCCCGAGTACTGAAAAGTTAACAATAAATATGATATACCAACCAATTATTTGTGCTTTTATGATCATAAATATAGCCAAATAATTATTTACATTTAACGTCACTTTAAAAAGTTGTTCTCATTAAATAATTTGGAGGTCAAATATTCCAGATATACATACAGTTGGTTGCTTGCGGCGATATCCTAGCTCATTAAATCCACCGTGAGAGGAAGCCAAGGAACGCATTGATGCTCGAATCGAATTTCTGCGCTCTAGACGCTCAACATGCCTATGCTTAGATTTTGTGTACCAGAATATAGCAACCATCACAACCAGGATTATAGCTGCTAATACTGCACCTATCACACCAATCGTGACCACATCTCCAGTCCAACTTAAAGGATCGATCAAAACTTTTGGATCTTCGTATTCATGTAAAGATAAGAATTATTAATGATAATGGTTAATTACTTCAAAACTATTGAAAGATATTTCATCATGAAATGTTATGCCAAGAATAAAAATGTTACCTATCTAAAGTACAACCACCTTAGATTCTATTAATAATTTTTTCAGGCTTATAAAAATAATTTTAATTATAAAGCATTGCTTAATATCATATCTTGTTTTTGCCTCAAGTTATGGCTATCACTCACCTTGTTCGCAAATAAATGGATATAACTGATCACACTCATTTTCTGTAACACTCTGATAGGCAAATACAGTGCACCTGTTTATCATGTCTATGTGCTGCACCCACACTTTATCATAGTAGCTGAACCGATCCTGTTGCTCTCTCAAGAAATGATAAACTGCTACATAATTACTCATTACATATGGCATTGAAGCATTGTCTGACTGTAAAACAAAACATGCATCTTTACTGGTATACAATGAAAATCCTCAAACAAAACACAAACCTAGAGAATAAATAATTTCAGTTACGATAGGTGAATGTGAAAGCATTAAATGATCGTTCATTGAATCTTACTCTGCAGAAATCTCTTGCTTCTCTGAAGTTCATTGGGACTCCAACATAAATGTAACAAGTGTCTCCCACAGGACTCCAGCCTGGTGGACATTTACCACCAAGTAGAGTGAGATTGTTCATATGAAATGGTTCATAATCCACCTCGAGAAGATGAGGTTCATCCCTTCGATCTTTCACTCTGCCACCAACAGTAATACTTCCATTATATCCCCACCAATTATGCTTTGCATCAATTGCTGACTTCCAGACATCGTGACTACTGCAAGGTAAAACAATCAAGTTAATATTGGCAACAATTTTTTATAAATTTGAGAAAGGAAAATTTATGGTGTAAATTCATGTTTATGAAATCCCAAAAAGCTATAAATATCTTCGTTTATAGATTTTCCTTCCAAGTCAATCACAATAGATAACCTCTATAAAGAAGCTGTATTATAGAAAGATATGGATGAACCTCAAAAATACCAATTAAAAGCTAATGCGTTTTTTGTAATAATACCATTCTTAAAAAATTAATCATTATTACTTTATGGTTATTGAAAAGTATCAACAAATGTTAGGATAAAATTTTATTCCCACAGTTAGCTTTATTAATCAATAACACTAGAAAATTCAAATCACAGACTGATAAACAACACGAGTTACTAACAAATATTTAGCAAAAAAGAAGCAAAGTTAAAGCCACTGATAAAACATGGTTAAGTGAACACAACACGCCCAAGCACAAATATTTATATGTAATCTAACTTTTTATTGCCCATAGGATTTTTTCAGTTAACTTATTTTATCCTCTCATAACAAATTATTTTGTCCTAAAAATTAAAAAAAGACTAATCAAGCTTATTCAGAAACAACAAACAGGCAAGGTTTTAAGTATATGCCCAATCACGTGACTTTCCCATTGTTCTCATAAAGCAGCTACTTATAGCATTAATATGAGCAAAAGCATAAAATTCAACACTACCGCAAACACTTCATATTTTACTGTTGGCATCATAAGAAACAAATTTGAACTATGGCTCCCTAAGCATGAACTACTGACTACATCTATCACTACATCTTTCCAATTGATCTAAACTCAGAAAACTACTCTAAAACATTCTAAAGAAAAGGTTTCATTCCTGCAATTTTAATCCCTCAAGCCCGGAGGATGTTTATTCAAATCCAGCCCCAGATGCTGAAGGAGATTTTTAAAAATTGGCAATGTAGGCATGAAAATAGCAAAAACTATAAAAACTCATACCTTTTCATTAGATTTTTATGACCTTTTTTGAGGATTTACACAAAACATGATATTTTAAAACTACAACTTTTATGCTATGTAGCTTGAAATAAGTAGAGACTCTTTGCCAGAGAGAAGTGATTTGCACACCTATTCAGCATGTGTCCTTGCTTTCATATAATAATCAATTTAGTAAAAACTATGGAAGTTATTGGCATGCAACCTTCTTCAAAGATAAATTGAAACAATTCTAAACATTTCATTTGCTGCACTTACCCCTCTAAACCAATTAGGGAAAAAGTTTTACTCAGGTCAACTTTTTCATGTCTCAACTTCAACTGAAAATTTTAGATAAATGTTATGATTGTTATTTTTTTAAAAGGCAGCTCATAATTTTTATGTATTATTGAGTTGCTTGGTCATTATTCGAAATCATTACATAAGTCACATAACAAAATTGTCCCTTTTTATTCAATAAAAGCCAGAATATGATGTTATATGTATATTCGCAAGGAAGGAATTGCGTGGCTACAAAAAAGTATTCACAAAATTTCAACTCTTTATAAAAAAATAAGAAATGCAATAAAAATTAATGAGTAAAATTTAATTATTAAGGCCAAAACCTCTTCTTTTAAAATATACCAAGATTTTTAAGATCGAATAATTTTCAGCACAGCAAAATATAAATAAAGCTAGCAATGACGTTCAACGTACTAACACGTCAGATGATGGCATGTGAAGTTTTCGCTTGATGTAATGACACATCGGATGGCATTGAGGGGTTAGACAATGCTCAAATAAAAATGGGAATAGATATTAAAAAGTGCTATGATTATAGAATTGCCATCTGCTGAATTTGTGAGTTGAGAGCTAAACACATCTAAAAACAGAAGAAAACATGGAAACATACATTGCAAACCACACGTGACAGCAAAACAAAACAACAAAAGGCATGCTGCAACAATGAACATTAAACTGATGTTTTCTTACCTATTAATACCAGCCCTGTTGTGGCGAAATGCAAAAGATAAAAATTAAAATTAAATTTTAATAAAGTAGCATAATATTTGATAATTTCAAACTGAGCTTTATGTACTCAGTAACTTTAAAATTTCCAATATAAATAGTGAATATTAATTATATTTACACAACTAAGGAAAACAATATTTCAACTTACAGAGATCTGTTAACAGTGACTATCTCGTAGTCATTGTCAGGATTCACAAGCACATTGTCGACATAGTGTTGACCAGCAGTTCCAGCAACAATTGTTCCCCGTTCTTCTCTATCAACAGCAAAGTTACTGTAATAAAAGCACTCATGAAATGTTTACTTATATTCCTGAAGAAGTAGGGTTATCATTATTTTTAATGCATTTTTCATGCTTATTTGAAGAAATGTATCAGTAGTCACTCCATGAAATTATTGAATTTATGTTGGGAAAGCTACCTATATTGAATTAAGCATACATTTCGCTAAGTAAAAACGGAGATTCCAGATTTAACAAAAACTTATAACAAATTTTGATTCTTTTTGTATAACTGGGGATGCAAAACATAAATAAACCGGTGTAGCACCACCAACGAGAAAGCAACGAGAAATGGAACTACTACAAGGTGCGACATACTCATACTTGGCACACAGGATTTGACTGCTCGACCCACAACATACACCAACTCGCCCCCCAGGTTGGGTAAGTTGGTTCAAGTGTTTTTGGTTTCTTCCCACATTCACTGTGGCCGACCCCTTCAGGGGTGGGTTGGGTATCACTTGTAGTATCATCATTAAGTGAAATGCCACCGCTAAAATACCACTAATTGCCACTTGGAGAAGAAGCAAGCATCAGGTTTCTGCAGGAACAGGGAAAAATTGCAAAAAAAACAGAAGTGCAGCAGAGGCCACCCAATGTATTTCCACTTTGGCTATGATTCCTGATGGAATTGCAGTAAAGCAGGATGCAGGATTAGACTGAGGATGTGCATGAGAAACTGCTTTCAGGGATTTCAGCTTATTTTAGCAGTGGTATTTCACTTAATTATGATACTACGATGAGTGATACCCAACCCATCACAAGGGGATGGGCCACAGTGAATAAGGGAAGAAACCAAAAACACTTTCATTAACTTACCCAACCCAGGGGGGTGAGTTGGTGTATGTTGTGGGCCGAGCAATCATATCCTGTGCGCCGAGTATGAGTGTGTTGCACCTTGTAGTAGTTACATTTCTTATTGGTGGCACTACGTCAGTTTGTTTATGTTTCGCATCCCCAGTTATGCAGAAAGAACCCAAATTTCTTATTAAATGATTAAAATAATAATAACAATAATAATCGTCTTTAATGAGGGCGATATTTGGACAAATATGTCCATTCTGACATATAACCCTGACAAACACAATCATCCATGTCCGAGGCAGGATTCGAACCCATGACCCTACTATCTGTTGGCAGATACTCTAAC
Source organism: Tanypteryx hageni (assembly GCA_028673005.1). Taxonomy (NCBI): domain Eukaryota; kingdom Metazoa; phylum Arthropoda; class Insecta; order Odonata; family Petaluridae; genus Tanypteryx; species Tanypteryx hageni. The sequence goes on from CM054112.1 coordinate 39,671,982, forward strand.
AAGCCTTCTACCAAGGCCAACTGTGGTAGTAAAATGTTTACTAAAGAAAAGTGTGTTTTATATTTGTTACTTATCTTTCTAAAATTTGTAAAGAATGAAAAGAAAATAAGATAAGAAAATAAAAATTCATCTTGTTTTTTATATAATGAGGTGATGATTAATATACAAAAAATCAGAAATTATTTAAATTGAAAAAGAAACATTAAGAAACTTACTCATAAAATCCATTGTGAGATGTTGTCTGGTAAATGGGAAGTCGAACTTTTTCAAAACCAGATACTTCTAAAATATGCATACCCAAGTTATAATGCACATAATTGTAAGTGAAGTTAGATACAACCTTATAAAGAAAAAAAATTAAATTAGGAGAAACCGTAAATATTATCATAATATTTTTCACTATGGATGATGATTATTACCTGATTTAAAATTATGTTATTGTGGTAAGGAACAAAATTCCTTGTGAAATAATTTCGGAAGAGGGTAACCTCTTGATACGGACTACTGCGTCTACCTTCAATATGAACTGTGGGGTTATTTTTATTACTTTTGAAGAGATTGTTGCTAATGTAGCCCTTCAAAGCAGTTGCTGATCCTCTGGAGTCTGCTCTTATGCTTAAACCACCTTGGTTCCCACGAACAAGATTGTTCTGAAAATAAATAATTATGAGCAAATATTAAAACATGCTATTGCATATTTACTATCTGTTCTACATATTAGGTATACTTTTGGCATAATTAAAAAAAATACCGTTCTACTAGCTCAAGAAATACTCCATTGTGGGGCTAATGTTTTACTTAACAAAATTTGCAAGTATGTACAGAGGAATCTTGTTATAATATATCTGCAACGAAGCTTATTTTCCAGTATTTGCAGGTGATTGAAATGATAAATTGTATGCATGTTGTCTTTAAAATTTTTCAGTATCAGGATAGAAATTAAAAAAAAAATAAATAATGAAATTGTAGTTCTACAGGATATAGACATAATTAAAAATTGATGAATTAAATATTATCTTATAGAGTGAATGTTACAACACATGCAATAAATTAAAATGTAAATCATTATTAGTTTTGTTCAATTTTATTACATGAAATAGCAAGTTTCAGGCATTTTTGATGACAATAATTTTATAATGCTTTCTTTGTTTTGCAAATATAATTCAATTCTCATGAGCTCTCATCAGTGCAACAATAATTACATAATCGAAATATAATACAGTGCAACCTCGGTAATCCGAACTAATTAATGGAATTTGGGGTATTTGGATTACCGATTTGTTCGGATTACTGGATTTGAAAATGAAAAGTTACATTTTCTAATAGTCCATTCCTCAACCTTCCAAATTAGCTTCCAAAGAAAATTCATTCACAAGTTCAGTTAGTGGCAGTAAGACATCTCTTTCATCATCGTCACTAATTTTTCAATTGTTGTGCTGCCCATGAACTCATTTTGCATAGGACATAGTTTTATCCGTGATGTTTTAGTAAGACTTGGGTTAAATGATTCCTACCCTTTCACTAAGGAGACTACAACATCAGTCTAGTTTTTCAACCTTGTTATGATACTATGTATCTTCCTCGGCTAAAGCATGCTATAAGATATTCTTGTGGTGGCGTAACTTCACAGCCTGAATAACATTGGTCCATTGGTTGAAGTAGTGGTGCAGTTTGGTGGAAGAAACATGACTGTGATATGGCTATAATCACTCATTAAATCATCGTTGTTTTTGGGGACCTAGTGTATTGTCTATTACCAGCAAAGATTTATGAGCCATGTTCTGTTCTTCCAGTCTTCTCCCACATATGGCAAAATTCTTTTATGGAGCAAGTCAATGAATAAGTCTCTGGTAACTCATGCCCTTCATTGACCCTTGTGAATAGCAGGAAGAGAGCAGTTTTTGATTAACCGTGGTTTTTTAAACTTTCCTATAACAAGCAACTTGATTTTGTGAGTCCCTGTGAAATTAGCACATGCTATGAATGTGATCTGCTCTTTGATAATTTTCTCCTATTTTTTTCCTATAAAGAAAATTTTGGTTTGGCAAAATTTGCCAAAGTGATACGGATAAGTGATAAATTTCATTGAGAGTTAAGTAAAGTTCCCTTACTTTGACCAAAAACTTGTGCTGGAAAGGTTCAACTGCAGTTGAATCAGAAGACAATTCTACCCCAGTTATGGAGAACTGACGAATCCCATGCCTTTTAGTCATTTGTCAAGCTAACCAAACTAGCTTAAAAGTAATTTTTCTTAGTATTTTAGGAGTAAAAGAACTTGGCCTTTTCAAATGCAATTTCTCCACTTAACAGTGTGTGTCTAGATCTTTCTTGGAAGAACCAGGTGTGCAGAGCAGCTTTTAGAACAGAATTTTCACTTGATTTCAATGTTTTGCATTTTCTAGGACTTTTCTTGATAGTTGGGATGAATTCAGGAATTGTCACTTTCCTATCTCTTAAATTTCTTACAGTAAATTTGCCGATGTTGAATTCCTTAGCCAACTTAGATTTGTTTTCTCTATTTTAAAGTCTTTGCATGATTGTGGTCTTGTCTTGAAGGGATGACGTCTTATGTTTTCTCTTATTGAACGATATCTTGTACATGTACAATAGCCCTACACACTTTAATTTCCTAAATTCTTTTGATAACAATAAAATATTTCAAGGTAAAAATACAACACAAAAACATACTTCCATGAGCGCAAATAGATACCACAAGCTGTGCATGCATAACTCGTAGATGCTTGCCTCCCATATATGAGCAGACAGAAACCTGTTAGGATTACTGGGAGTTCGGATTAACATGGGTTTGGATTATTGAAGTTACACTGTAATTAGTTGCCATTAGTAAATTAGATTCTAGATGAAAATAAAAGACATTTTTAAGACTGTTCAAAGTAGCTAAAATAACATGGTTAAAAACCAACCACAACTATAAAATTAATTTTCAAAATATATTCTATATAAATAAAAGAGGAAGTAATTTATGCTTCAGTTTAATGGAATAGCACTTTTATACCAGCAAAAATTAAAACACAACAGAAGTACATACCTTAAAGACAATACTTTGGGTATTTTGTATATCCATTGATATAGCTGCTGAACAAGTTGTAAAATTTCCATACAGTTTCAAGCAGTTATAATTAAATTGGTTCCACTCCATTGTAATCATTGGGTTTATCTCACCAGCACTGGCATAACTGATAGCTCCTTGTTGATTATTACTAAATATTGAGTATGAGATGTTATGTTGAACATCACGGTCTTTGGAAAGAAAAAAGTTTTTATTAACAAAGGTATAAATATTAAGCTAGAAATATCACAACAAATAGATCTTTCATACTCACTGAATCCTATAGCAGATACTGGAAGAGTAACCACTTCTGCAATGAAGCCATGCCGACTGCTAGCACCATTGGCAAAGAGTTTTATACTGAGACTGGGACCTGTTGTTCGAAACAATTTCTTCTCATTATTGCTTCCAACGTTAATTTTACTGAGTAATTTTGTTGTTATGTTATAAATATCCCCATCGTATAAACTAATGGTGTCTGCTTTTCCTGGTGCATTTGTAGAATTGAAAAGATTAAACTGGAGCAACCTGCAAAACAAAATATTTTGTAATACTCAAAATGCCCACAATTGAACAATCTAATAATTGAAAATTAAAAAATTATGTATTTTAGTTAACTCACCGAAACCCAAATGGTTTAACTTTATATACACTGTTGAATATTTTTACACAATTAACTGGGTTGTTATCGTATTTATAATAAACTAGTACTCTTTCTTCTATTTTTACTTCCTTGGTAGGGTCACACATGTCAATCATGCTAAACAAATTATATGGGTAATGAGCTTCTTTTATAGGTGTGAATGAACTCTCATCAGATTCTCTTCCTTCTCCAGTGAGAGAAACTGCTGATAAACCAATGCCTAGAACATCTTCAACCCTTAAAAAATAACAAAATATGTTAAAGGTTTTTATTTGCATGAAATGTAAAAATATAGTAATTCATTGAAGAATCCTATCAACAAGTTTTTATGATTATATGGATTGAAAACTAAAAGAGCACATTAATCAACATATTCCTGAAAAATATTACCTGTTGAAAAGCATTTTCATAGCATCTGTTGGTGATATCACATTGAAGCCATCTGAAGCACATTTAGAGATGTTTATATTAGAGATAACAGGAGATTTTCCTAAGCTTTGGATTGCAGGAGCCTTTTCATTGTGAAGTATACCTGCTCCAATAATCCTTACAAATTCTACAATTGATTCATCTTTCTTCACTGTCTGATGAGTAACAACATCATGAACTCTATGCTCGTACTGATTTTGTTCAAAATCTGGGTTTGCAAATCTATATGATGAAAAATAAAATGTAATGAATTTCATTCAGATTTGCGATATTCATGCAAGAAGAAACGGACCAATTCCTCACCTAATGCCACCCCAATAATCCTCTCCCTCTGGTAGATTTCTTTCTCCACAGTGAATGAATACAAATTTATTGTTCCACAGGCACCGATGCACATGGCCATAAAGCTGTCCATTCAGTCGAATTGGACAATCATCTAGACTAGCTTCATTTCCTGTTGATCAGAATAATTATTCCATAAAAAGTCAGTACTACATTCAGAAGATTCAACTTATAATAGATACCTATATGTATGCACAGTGGCAGGTTTAGAATTTTAGGAGCAAGGGTTCATTTAAACTAGGAGAGCCTCCCTCATTCGATTTACTAGAAAATGGGCCTGGAATGATCAATTCAGGGCTCCTTAAAGCTTGGGAGCTCTTGGCTTAACCCTTTGGAAGATAGCTTTTCCTTTCCAAGGTAGCCCTGAGAATACAGGTTTTTGAAGTGAAAGAAGAAAAAATTCATATCCTACCTAAATTGCAATAACTTTTAAAAATTTTATTGCAAAATGATCATAAAATACTCAAATTATTCAACCCCTGCAATACTACTATTCAGCATGTGATAGTTTGCACTCGTCAAAGCAGTCTAATCATCTCACAAACAAAATTTATAGTAGAGAGGAATGAACAAAATAGTAGAAGTAGAGAGGGAAGAAACCTATGGAAGCTTAAACATCATAAATATGAGATAGAGGGGAAATACGAAGTTATAAAATCAAAACTTAGAAAACACTGCCATGTGCTCCAACTAGAGATCAACATAAGTTTCTTAAGTTTAAAAATGGAGAAAGAACATTAAGATATAAAATAGGTGAATATGTTTTGTTGTAGAAAATGAAAGCTGATTTTTTATCTACAGGTCTGTATCACCTATGGAGGCCTTCATTGTGAAGAGAAAATGAGGTATTTGTCCTGCGCAGAGATGGTCGATAATAGAGATGGGACGGTTCCACTTTTTCCCGGTTCCAGTTCTTGGTTCTGGTTATATTAATTTGACCCTGGTTCTCGGTTTCAGTTCTGTTAGTTTAGAAGTGCTATTTGGTACACCATGGGAAATTCCAGCTTTACAATAGTTGCATATAGCGTATTTGTTATTTGTACGGTCAATTCTGAAGTTGTTCCAAACGTCCGACATGGCTTTATTGTTAGGGTTCACAATAAATCGGTTAAATTTAAAATTTAATGTTGGGATATCTATTGAAAATTACTACACAACAAATTAAAAGTTATTTCTGTTAATAAGTTATAGTAACACTTCAAACTGATGGATTTGACTCAAGATATTTCTTGAATTTTTACATTATAAAATCATGCAGCAATGAACCAAATATTGAATACCAGAAGTTCGAAACCCATCATTCATATTTTTGATAAGGTAACTTGACCCAATATGACCTATATAAGATTTATTAATTTTTTAAGCATCTTTCCCAAATGCTGAAAGTAAAACTAACATAATGTACTCTTAGACAGTTTATTTAAGTAAACAAAAAATGTTACAACTATAATGCTTCAACATGGAATTACTAGTTAGCATTTTTGCAAAACCTTGCTGTTAAGTCATATTAGGAACATATGATCTCAATATGGCCTATTGGGTTATTGCTCAAAAAATAAGAGAACAAGAATCTGAAATATTTATCAAATACTTGTATCAAAATTCTAAAGCTTAATTGCTCAAAAATGGTTACAATAAATTGTCGGTAGATAAAAATAACCAAAAATTGAGAGAATAAAAGTCAAGATTCTAATTTTACACAGGCCAAAATCATAAAATTGTTTCACGAAAGATTTAGGCACATGAGGTCAAAATTTAATTTAAATGAAGAAATGAACAACAAAATGAGATATAAAATAATTCAAAAAATTCATTTAAGACTCACAAAATGAGCAATATGGCCTACATAGGCCATAATGGAGAGACTTGGACTAGTAAAACATATTCCGTTGGAACCACATGACATCTCAATGAATTGCCAAACCAATCACACCACTAATAGTAGAGACAATTATCTTGTAGAATGCCTAAGGTCAAATTAATTAACTTTAACCTGTACAAACAATGACTTAACCAACATCTTGCAATTAGATGCACATAACCACAAGCACTGGTCTCAAACAAAACACTCGAGCAAATTCAGCCAACTGAGTGCGTCCAGCGGAATTCCATATAAACACATTTGCTAGCAGTCTACCGATATACATACTATATGTTCGATACAGAGATTAGGCCATACTGGGTTGAGTTACCTTAGATATATTTGTGGAACTATCGTTCATTGAACTGATTTGTCATCCTGATTTTTGTATGCGCTACAAAGCTCTTTTCCCTCATGAAATAAAGGAAATTCAGACTTGCTCGTTTGAAACTGATAACACATTCAGCATAAAAATCTATTTTACATCATAGTTAACAGACAACTTTCATCATCGATATATGTATTGAAAATCGAATGCTGTCGCAGAAAAATATGGCCGAGTGAGGCGGTCACTTTTCGATTAACGTCTGCTTCCGAGACGCATTCATTTTTAGGCATTCTTTAGAATAAATAAAAAAAGATTGCCTTATGTTCAGGTCATGTCAGTCCATCTGTCCACATGTTTCATCTCAGAAACTACTGGGCGGATGTCGATGAAATTAGGTATTTAGGACATAGGAGCAAAGAAACTAAGAAAATTATATAAATAGTTTACGTGACCTAATCGGGAGTGCCACTTTACTGGTGACAAAAAATGATCTTTTCTTTATATCTCATACAATATAACTTATAACAAAAAAGTCTTTAAAGAACTTCGTAGAACTAATCAAATAACATATGTTTTGTTCACTACATTTTTATCGAAAAAGTAACCGATTTCAAGAAAATCAAATGAGAAAGTCGTAATTCACTCAGGACCCATGTTTTACTTGTTGTCAACGAAAACAATCTTCGTGACAACTGATGTACACAATAAATGCTGTAAATACCTAATTAATTTAATTTAATTAATTTAGAAAAATGGATAATCTACGACAAAGAAATGAACATAAATACATCTATTGTTTTATGTTTAGACAGCGTTTGCAAGTGAACAGAAATGGGTAATTTACGAACATAAATTTTACATTACTACTATTCCAGTGAGGTAAGTATTAAATAATTGTCAATTGTTTTATTAATTACAATTAATTAGGAAATTAGTCGGTGAATCAAACATTTGAAATTAACTTGGCATCACTACTGGCATTTCAGTTCATAGACATTATACTAAGCCATTAATATTTATCTTTTGTTACTTGATTGTATAAATCGTAAAGAATGCCTCTGCCTTGCATGTATACACGCATGATGTGTGCATCTTTCCATGCTTTTTATTAAAATGAGGATCAGAAACGAAGAATTGGATTATAAACAGTCGGTTCTGGTTATTTCGGTTCTTGAGAGAACCGGCAGAACCAAGGAACCAATTGTCCCATCCCTAGTTGATAATGATTTAAGTTTACAGAGACATATGCTGTCACAGAATCAAAAAAATCTATGTAATTATGTATCAAGTGAAATGAAGAATGACACCCTTTTAAGCAGGTAGAAAAATCTTCAGTGGAAAAGAAGCAGAAAATTTTTAAATTTGTAGCAGCAAATAATTGTAACCCATATGGGAACCATCCTGCTAAAGCAAATTATTGAGCTGTGATGTCCAAAGGGTTAAGACCATATGGCCTTAAAGTCAACCCATCACTGTACATCCAATAAAAAGTAGCTACCAAAGCTAAATGATCACAAAAATAGGTGAACTTGAGAATTAAGTTAAAATTTAGTTATTTAAAGCTTAAGTCACAATCAGTAATATTTTTCTTAGTTATAAAATGAATTTAATAGTTTTTATTCTTATTTTAATATGATCAAATACATATATATTATTTAATTATTTTACTTATTCAGAAATGAATGGGAATATTTTCAAAATATCAAATTACAATCTATGAGAGTAATTTTAATTAAGGGTGTCAATGATGTGTGTATGCATTTTCCAAGATATGTTAGCACTACTTCACCAATATATTGATTTAAAAGTGAATTATTTCAGCTAGGTATTTTAAATGTGAACTCACCAGCACATTGCAGGGGCTCAGGCCAGGACCAGATCCTAGACAGTGAATTAGGATGGAACTCTACTCTCACTCCATGATAAAAATGAGCATTGAGACCATCAAATCCCAGCTCACTACAGACAACTTCAGCATTTCTTTCAGTGAAACGTGAATCGCAGATAGGAATCCATTGTCTTGTTGTTTGATTATAGTATTCTAAGAATCCTTCACTGACTGGATCATTGGTACAATTCTCTTGATTTGTGCAAAGTCTAACCGACAAAGACTTTCCTCCAAGAAGAGGAGAGGCCGAAAAAGTCTGTTGTTGAGCAGGTGACTTTTTCATCGGTCTCAGTTCTATTTCATAATCTCTCATCCCCTGGGCTCGAAGCGTTCCCAACACAAGAATGCCAACACTTGGAGCAAATTCCATATGAACACCAGGAGCAATGGTAAAAGTCTGGCCGGGCATTACAGTGATATCACTCTTCACGATATAGGGCTTACTTCTCGGAAACAAAGTTAATGAACTTGGTAGCCTACCACCAAGTTCACCTGAAGAATCAGTCACACCTTGGCTTGGAGGATCCCATGGTAAAGAAATCGAGCCATCCATCATCGGCTCGATGAGGTAAGGTCGGAATGCAGCAGCCGCATAACCATTCCAGTCATCAAAGTCAAAAATTCTCTCTCGAATTTGAACTACATCTGTTGTGCCCCACCAGTTCTCTGCTATGTCTAAAGGCTCATGTATGCGAGCATTTTTCACACCACAGAGAACCTCGTAGTCCATGGAATTATTTCCCAGGAGGTTTCTGTTCACGCGAACTCGCTGAATGCCATGAAAACCGACAGCAAACGATGGTACCATCCTTTCTTGTTTCCTGCCTTTTGCTTCGATGCGCTGATACTGGTTTCCATGGACATCATTGAAGATGAAAATGGCGCTCACATCTCCTAAAATTTCCGACTGACTGTCAGCGTTAAATTCAACCATGAACTTCCCAGAATTGTCTTCGATTCGATTAAAGTCGATCTTCATTTTCTTTTCCATGCCTCGTACAGATATGAGACCCACTTTGCATTTGTTGCCAACGAATGTATTTTTTGTCATATTTAGCTCAGCAAAGTGACCATCCACTATGAAACCAAAATTTTTGTTGTTTCTGAATGTATTATTTGCCAGGTAAAATGAGTGAGTGTAATTTTCATTGTACTGCCAAACATAAGGTAGGCTTATATCAAAACCTCCATCATTGTTCCTCTCAATTGTATTATCTTGTAAAATCCAATGAAATAGATTATTGGAACTTCTCATGTCCCTGCAAAAAAGTTGTTTTATTATTTTAATTTCACTGTTAATCCCTGATATAGTTTGAAAATAATAGAATAATGTAGTAGTATAAATCACAACATGTTTTAAAAATTTTGCTACTTACCTACTAAACTGAAAAATTCCCTTTCCATTATCCGTTATTAAGCTTGTATTAATCATGAAAGTAATCTCGGAGAGATTTGAATGATGTATATCCCAGTATGGTGAATAAACATAAATTGCTTCTTCTTTGTTGTGAGAAATGTCACAATTGATAATATTTATGGATTCATTAGATTTTCTCAGATAAATATCACCAATTTCATTCATATACCTATTAATAAGAGGACTATTATTATACTGCCTAGTTCATATTGAAGATTAATCTTGTTGATAAATGTGAGAAATTTACCTGTTGTAGTAAAAAGCTTCAATGCCATGTTTATTTCCTTTTATACGCGAGTCTTTAACAGTCATTATAGGTATTGGTCCAGGTCTAAAATGGTATCTTTGTTGAACAGGAATTGGAACTACATAAAAAATAAAGGTTTACATTATTAAAGCATTCGAATTTTAAATTATTATTTATTAGTGTTTGCCATGAATAGGGTGTTACATCATCACAAACCTGCCATAGAAGTGATAGCAAAAACTGTTTCACCAACTGCTTCAAATCCACTCTTATATTCCAAAATAATACCATATGAACTGCTAACTGTAGGAAAAAGTACTAAATCCCTTTTCACATTCCACAGCTCAGCTTTTGAATTCAATGTTAGAGTATCATGGATAATTATTTCTTCAGTGCTTCGATTGTGAATTGGATTCAGTAATTGAACTCCAATGGCAAATCCTGGTTTACACTATTGAGATAAATAATGAACAAAAAATTACTTTGTAAATTACTTGCAAAAACTAAAAACTTGTGTATCTTAATAAATTTTAGTAAGTGTAGTGATTTTCATATGTTGGATGTAATGTAAGCTGAAAAGATGCAGTGACGAAAAGTCATTTGATGTACATTCCTAATAATTTTTAACTAAATTTGGACTTACCCTGACATGGTACATCATTTTAATTTCATCTCTAGTTGCCACTCTTTGAGTAATTATGTATTTTGTTTCATGATTTCCTAGTTCAATTGTGGTATCAGACTTTGGTATATAAACTGGGTTATATGGACGATACTGCCCACCATCATCATCCTTAGATGGTTTGAACCATCCTGCTAACTCTCTTTGCTGTTGTTGCAACAAAATTGGATTGTGGCTGATTCCTCCTTTTCCATTGTCTTCGATCTTAGAACCTAAAAAAAAAATACAGAAAATGCCACATTAGACAACAATCATGGTGTTAAAGTTTTTTACATTATAAATTTTAGTAAAATCCAATAAATTATGGCAAAATTGTTATTTTATTACTATGAAAATATTTTAAATGAAAAGTATGAAACTGTGAATACTGGTTACTGCTTGACAAAATTGATGAATTAGGTGCCATCAATAACCAAAAATATGGTTTCATTCATAAGGCAAACTTGATAATTATTTTAGAATGTTTGATTGATCTCAGGAAAGCATTGTAACAAGAAAAGAAATATGACATACAAAGCATGTTTTATAGTTAAAATCTTTAACAAATCTCACCAGTTATTTGCAATCCAAGCTGTTTGAAGCTAATTCCACTTCCTTGGTTTCCCTTAAACTCACTGTCCACAACTGTGTTTACTGCCTCAGCAGAATAAATATCTGAGTAAATAATACCAAGACCGTCATGAACATTGTCAATTATGCGGATGTTATTAAGAGCATGACGAGAAAAGTCAATCTGCAAAGCTGTGAAAAGAAAATAAGAAATAAGAATGCTTCATCAAAATCTTAAAATTGTGCCATTCAAATTTTACATGTAGAAAATACAGTTAAAATCCGTTAACAAGTATATGGATAAGACAAAACATTGGTTAACACAAAATTTATACCCATTCCATTCCTTTGCTGATATTATTCTGTTTATAATTATTCATGCAACTAGAAACTGATAAATTGGAAACATCATCCAAAATAAAAACTATTTTTGTTTCCACAAACATAGTTCAATGCATAATTCTTCATGATATGAAAACTGGCATCATTAGGTGGTTATACATAAAGTGAAAATTGCCTATGTAAGAGGGGTAGGAAAGAATTGTACTCAGAAAAGGAAAGTAGCATCCATACTAACTACTGCTGATATTTGTGTGGGGCTTGAAAAGTGATCACTGATATTTAGAGGCTTAACCAAATGGGGAACACTTGAATAATACAGAGGATGAACTGGAATAATTTGATGAACAGAAAATTACATTTTACAAAGAAAAAAATCCATTTTCAAAATACCAAGTATGGACTTAATAATAGAATAAATTATGTGAATAAATCCTAAGTAAAAAATTATCTGCAATTAATTGGTGTCATAAATCTTGTAGTGCAAATTTTTACTCACCAATGACATGCAATATGTATTAACTTATGTATTTAAATGATTCCATATCTTTATAATGAAATTTTCAACAAATGTTTAATATGAAATTTGAATAATACTACATTTTTTAAACCATTACTCCTCATTTGGTATTAACCCTTAACTACGTGGATCCTGACAATCCGTGTACCACTATACCTAAAATAAGCATAAAATGAAGCATTTTTTGACGACCAATTACCCTATCACTAACACATTAGCTGACTATGAGGCACATTATCGCTCTGATGGCTGTCTTTTTTGCCTAGGAGGCATTTTTTGTGTTGCACTCACATTTTGTAGCATTCAGGATGCCATGTGTGCAGATATGTAAATAAAATCTATACTTCCTGCATGCCTCCTCGCAGCTGTAATTTTGAAAAAGGTAGACTCAGAAGAAGTAGAACTTGAAAATGAAGTAGAGCCATCAAGAAAAATAGGACGTGAAGATGATGAAGAAAAAAATACTTGCACAACTCTAAAGTGTAATAGGTAGTTGTTCAAACTTTACGTCTAAGAAACACATGGCGTTAATAACGTAAAAGTGTGAAAAATGTCACTCAAATACAGACCTGGACAGTTCATAACAATGATTTATATAAAATGTTTACAAATTTAATTTTTTAATTTGTTTTTTTTTTTTACTTTTTCAAATAACTACTTGTAATATGATGTTTAAAAAAATTCATAATAAGTAAAAATGTGCTGTTTTATCAAAATAAACATGTAAATTAATTTTTTTTTCATTTAAATCATAACCAACATTGATGTAGCTCATAGAATGCCCACGCGTATAGTTAATGGTTAACTGCTTTCCATTTAGCTATTCTAAAATGTGATGTCAACTCCCATGGGTTATGAAATATAGCCAAAACATTTTCATCTATTACTTTTTTTAGGCCTTTACCTATGCCTGTAAATTAGAATGAAACAATCATTTCTCTATAACTAAAAAACTTTTTCTCATAAAATATGCAATATGTATATAATATTGTCTGAAACTCAAATAATTTGGATTAAAAGCATAAAAAAATAAATCTTAAAATATAAGAATCTTATAAATAGAGATATCTACAATAAGCAAAGGATTCACTTATACATTTTATTTTGGATTTAATATGGACTCATATATGTTCCTTTTTCCACATCTAATAAAAAATTTTAATGTGCACATGTATATCTACTTGGACATGATTTGTTTCACTTACCAGGTTTAAACGAATTTGTTGCATAATCCAGGAGGCCTGCTTTTTCAACTGTAATATACTGAAGATCTGATCTTTGAGCCAAAACACTTAAACGAACACCAGCCCATGTAGGAGCATGACATCGTAAACCAACATCATGATCATGGGAGCATGAATTCTCAAACTCTTCTTTTCCTTCAGCATGGCATTTAGTTATGTCCATATCCTCTTCAGTGCAAGCAACATTGCTAAAATGAGAGAGTGAATGAATGCAGAATAACATCAAGAAGGAAATAAATCAATATGCATATTACTTAATGCTTTTCTATCATACCTCAATATGACATCTTCATTAATTCCAGCTTCTGGGATCTGCGATGGTTCTAAGAACCAATCATCAGGGTTAAGAGCAAGTCCTAGTTGATGGCAGACTAATGCTGCATCAGTTATTGTCCATCCATAGTTGCAAACAGTTCCCCACTTTTGCCCTATACGAACCTATAATATTACATAAATCTGTCAGTGGAATATAAAGCAATTCTGCAAAATAAATACCTAATTATTTTAGCTTGGTGACACATTTGTCCAAAAAATATAGTGAGAGATCCAGGAAATTTCTACAAAAATAACACATGATGATTCATCGGGTCTGTCCTTCCTAAATTACCATTGGTCATAATTTATTTATAAATTAATGAAGATGGAAAAGCAGTCAGTTGTACTTGTAATTCATTTCTTTTTTAAATTTTATTCTAATGCTCCAAAAATTAAATAAATTATGTGACAGTAGTATATTGCTGTTTTTATAATATGATTTATTTTAGTTTAATTTTAAAAAATTACTTACTTGCAACCTGCCCTCTTCACTGGTACGACCTCCTAAGAGTCGCACAGGTGGATCTGCTGTTTCATTTGAAGGTTCCTTCACATCAAGAGTTAGATGAATGTCATTAGGACTGCGGCCTTGAGCCTCCAGCTTCCCAGCAACCATCATTCCAATAGATGGTGGAAATTTTAATGTCACACCTGGACGTAAAGTCAAACGCCCACCAGGCCTAATGTTAATGTCTCTTTCCACAAAATATTCTCCAGAGTTTAGTACCTCTATCCCATCCACTTCACCCCCAACCCTTCCAGACCCCGGAGTCGAAAATCGAGGAACATAACCTGGATGAGACACAACTGTACCAGAGGCAGGATTACTTTCGTGCAGAAGGTATGGAATGAACTGTATCCTTGCAAGATCATAACGATCTGGCCGATGAAAAAGACGGGAATGTATTTTTTCCTCACTGCTAACACCCAGCCAATTAAAGGTGACATTCAATATTTGAGACTGATCCCGCAGATGTGAACCCACTTCGTAATTAGAATTAGGATTATCGATGATGTTTCTGAATACACCAACATTTGAGGAGCCTATCACAACTGGAGCTGCAACCCTGCTTCGAGGGAGAAGACCGCCATCAGTGCTCTGGAAAGGTTCCTGTATTTTATTACCACGGATGAAATTTCGAGTGAATAATAATCTCTGGTTCTCTGAATAAGGTGAAAGGCCTAAACTAACAGCAAATAATCCCTCATTATCATAGAATTCATTGTCACTAACAGTTAGATCAACTGGCAACACTTCCAATGCTTCTTCTTCTGGCAAGTTTCTGATGAAAAGTCCCCCGTATTTGTGCCTTGTGAAATGATTATATTCAATGAATCCCTCAACATTCACGGCAGGATCAAGTTTTACACCTACTCTATGATTACTGGTGAAAATATTGTGTCCAACCTGCAGCAACATTGGTTTCACTCCTACTCTTCTACAGGTCCAAATCTCGACGGCAGTATCCAAACTGTCGTTGAATGAACTGCTGCTCACATTCACTTTAACCTCAAGAGGGAAACGTTTTGCAGTTGTTGGCTTTGCTTCAATGCAATAATTTCCTACCAATACTCCTACACCACGGTTTTTGAATACTTCAGTGAGGTAGACCACAGTCTCTTGCGTGAATGGCAAATGATCAGAAGACTCATTCAGCCATACAGATATACCACGACCTTTATTTGAGGACAGGAAAGAACGTGATATATTTTGTGATCCTCCTGCATATGTGATGTTTATTCCGTCTCCTTTGTTGAATGCCACTCTCGTCTCTGTCACATTGATGTCTGCTGCTCCGCCTAGAACATGAATCCCAGCCACATGTGCATTGTTTGAAACTGAACTCTGGTGTACATGTAATTGTGATCGTAAGTTTTCTGCAGCTATTCCTCTTCCATTGTTGTCTGCAATCACAGAGGCAGTTACATTCAAGTCGTAAGATTTGCCTATGGAAGAAGCAAGGATTATTAGTCACAACATCATTGCAAAAGTAACTATGAACAATTTAAGCCAGTCTGTTGGTTTGCAACTTACTGTATCCAGATGTAAGTCTCATGAAAGAAATTAAGCGTGATCTAGGTTGAGCTGAGAAAGATATGTAGATACGGTTACGAGTTGTGGAAATACTTTGAGGCCATGTTTCATTTTTCACAGAAACAGAAGCTATAAGACGATCTGTAGGACCTGATCCATCAAATACTTGGATGATTCCTGCTTTTCCATCTCCACTCTCAGCCTCAATTTTTAGAAATTGAAGTGTCAGGATGTGACCTTCACGTGCCATGAAGTACTGAAAATTCAAAAGACAATTAATTTCAAGAATACAATATTCACTAATTAAAATTTGATAATTGTACAATATCATGTTATGAAGTAAATTAGAAGTTCATTAGTATAATTAGCTATTTTATAAGAAGCATAACTCAACTTTTCTGTTTTCTTCCAACCATAGAGTATTTAACTCTCCAGTTCATATTAATGGATTTTTGATACTACTCGCAAATACTTTTTTAAAAATTTCTGGCAATTCTATAAATATATACCACATGAATATGAACACAAAAGAGAATATTTACTGTCCTTTAGTACAAAATGTAATTGATTTTTATTGCATATAATTACAAAATATTTTATTTGATTTTAATGCCAAAGTGCTGTTATGATTTTTTTTAATAAACAGAATTAGATAATTTCTAATAACTTTCACAGAGACCCTCTGAGGAACTTTTGGTTTTTAGTGTAA
Organism: Tanypteryx hageni; assembly: GCA_028673005.1. Lineage (NCBI taxonomy): Eukaryota > Metazoa > Arthropoda > Insecta > Odonata > Petaluridae > Tanypteryx > Tanypteryx hageni. The sequence goes on from CM054112.1 coordinate 39,688,600, forward strand.
AAATATATATCTTGAGCACTGCCTTTAAGACATTCATTCAACTACACTATCAATGATTGAATATACTTTCCAAAAAGCCAACTATATCACCTTAACTAAATTTCTATTGCAATGTCAGCTGCAGAAAATGCTAATCCTTCTCTCTTACATGTTCAATTAGCTGTTTTGAAAAGCTGCACAACTGATTGAAAACCTTGATAGTATTATTCAACATCATTGAATCAAACAGTATCTTGACTTTACTTGTTTCTCTCAAAGTGTCTTCCTTGAAAGACTCATAAATCAACCATCTAACTCATCAAAATTATATTATGAGCTGAAATGTTACTGATATTTTTTTATATTTTCCCATTTTGCATATGCATTATCAGAATTTGAGAGGGCATGCCTGCATACATACCACTTACTGAGATATTATGCCCATTCTGGTTGTTGAAATGCTGCCATTTGATTAACATTATAAAATGCTTTTCATGCAAATGATAAAGTACAATTTAGCTGTTTTTCATGCATGAAAATTTCAAAAAATTGCAAATTATTAATCCAAAGAACAATAAATAAAATTTTATTTTAAAATTCATATCAATGTTACACTAACCTTAGCACAATTCTTTTGCACTGGTGCATACTGATTTTGCTCGACAAAAATAGAAATTGGAAAGGTTTGGCTGTAAGTAGTTGGAAAGGTGCAAAAGTCAACTGCTTCAATACCATCAATTTTTATATCAGGAATGTCATCATGATGAACATATTTAACACCATCAGCTCCATTCTCAGAAATAAAGCTGTTCTCGATAAGAGCAAGGCCAGTCGAGCTGTTAACATATACTCCATAACCTGAAAAAATAACACAAAAATATTTGCTCAGTAAATATATATATATATATATATAAGAATCATACTTAATGGAGTAGATCATGTTTAATAACCCCATAGCAGGAAAAGATACGTATGATTCCCAAGGGAGGCTGATAGCCCTTGGATCTACCACAGCTCTATAAAATAAATAAAATTGTCATTTTAAAAATCTTTTTATTGATAAAAGTCAATAACTTGCATTGAATCTACTGAACTTTAAAAATTTCAATGAATAATTCTCAGAGAAGTAAATAATATTACAGGAAATTACTTTCTTGATATTATTTCTGATTTTTTGTTGAATTACCAATTTAAAATCAATAACAAAACATTCAAAACTTGATTATATATTTCAGTAAGTTTCAATGTTCCACATAATCACATTATCAATATAAATGAAAGTCTATATATTATATATATATATATATATATATATATATATATATATATATATATATAATGGAATATAGGGTGTTAATTCTTAATTAGTTAGTTAGTTAAAGCAAAGGTTGAACAATGTAAGGATTCTTCAAATATATTGACCATACATGGAACAGTTCTATCATTCTGCCTGATGAAGCAGGCATACTGATTGTGAGACCAACTGGGCTCAGGTCCTCCCCATGCCCATTCATGCAAATCATATAATTTTTAAATAGATAGTAAGTGCCAAATTTGTAGGATGATTCAATGGCTCACACAGAATTTTTTCAAGGGGGTGGGGGAGTCCAAAATGTTTGGCAGTCATAGAAAATGTCTAAATATACCATTTAATACATTTTATTTAGCCACCTTGAATTTCTATATTAATTCCCTTCCTCAATACTACATACATTAACAATGTAACAATACAGAATTATGTAAATATATTATAATAAAATATTTGAAATTTTTGGCAAATGCTGCTGATAATTACGATGAATTGTAGACTAAAAGTCGAATGATGATTATCAGCACCAGTAGATATAATTTAACACCCCATTTCAACTTCCTGAAAATTAGCGAATAGAACATGAAAAAACAAACCAAAAGTTTTATAACTAGAGAAGGATGGCCTTTTATCTGTTACCTGAAAATAATGAAAAATTTCTAGATGTAATAACAACAGATACATTAAAATTTGTAGAAACCTGGAATGTAGATTTAACTACCTGTGTCTCATGTGATCCATTGTTGGGTTTTCCCACCTGTGGAAGACAGCCAGATCCAGAAAAATTCCCAAGAGGGAGGGAGGGGGGTGGATCATCTCTCTCCCCTCTTGAATCCTCCTCTGCCGACAACTCAATATTATGAAAATCTCTATCCCTATCATATTCTTTCTTTCCCTTGCCATACAGACTTAATCTATGGTGTAGAGACAAGGAATTTTGAACCGAATGAATTTAAGAATGCACCCAGTGGAGGACAATGGGGCCATCCAACTAGATGGGGGAGGAGACTGCCCCCCTCAACCCTCCCCTCTTAGATTTGCCACTGGTGGAAGATATTAGGATGTGACCCTTAGATGGGTTACTCCAGCAAGAAGGTATTAAATGTACTTCAAAAGATTTCATCCCATTATTTTGGTCTTGATTATTAGGCTGACCTAGTCATAGATCAATATTACGAATCTAAAACTACGAAAAAATTAATGAAAGAACGTATGCATTACGATTTTTGCATTGAGCATTATATTTGATTATTTTGTATTTTATTACACCTTGCAATTAATAAAGCCATGGCATTCGGGTTGCCGTACATATTTATCCAATTACCTCGATTGTTCCTGATAGTGCAGTTCTGCAAGTTGACTGGTCCACTTGGTCTGGAGATGTTCAGCCCATTGTAGGCGGAATATAGCACAGCCATTCCTACCATCCTCGGAGGGACGCCGACCACATGGATAGCCGATGCGACCTCGCTCAACTCAACCCTGTCCTCTTGATCTTCCGTCGCGGGACTCCTGAGGCCGCCGATGGATGGATCCCTAAGACTCCAGCCGTTGAGAGAACCTCCCAACGTCCGCGAAATCATCTTACCGGAGCCGGCGAACTTGATGTCGACATTTCTGAGTATCGACTGAGAGGTCTGAACATACAGAGTGTTGTCTTGGGTGAGTATTTTGTTGAAGGATGCGCTCTCGAAGCGAATTCCCCGCCAGTGGTGCAAGGAGGCAAGGGAATCAGAGGAATGGAAAGGACGGCACTCGATACCGAGATCGGGATGGTAATCTGTGAAATAAACAAACGCAAATCATGCCACAAATCAAATCGTGAATGGCTGTAGTGGGAGTGTAGCTTCATGGAATAGAATCAGAGTAAAGACACCAAGAAAATAAATGTTAAATATTTGTTTTTGCATTCGGATTATTTCTCAGAAAAACGTTAAATAGCTAAATGTTGTCAGTGTTTTGATATAAAAATAAAATCGGTAGCTAAAACGTCTTATTTTGTGTTGATTCGATCTAAACCGTATCAGTGGAAAAATGTTCAAATTACTATTTTTTCTTTATGATTTTCTAAATCAAGTAGGAAAGTCGAATAGAAAGTGTGGAAAGTGTCAACACTGATAGTATACTCTTGGCTAAAAAACTGAGATGCATAATGATAAGTAGGTTTATATTGGCTCTGGGTCTCCTTCCCCTGCTCCTTGCAACATGATCGTACATGTGAAAGCACGTATGAATTTCCGCGTATGAAGTTTACGTTGGACTGAACATTCGCCAGCAAAAAGGTATCCTAGAAACTGATAGGTGTAGATATTATGAATCCGACTCAATAGGGCAGCGAAACGAAACTAAAAACAAAATAACTGTACGAATTGATTGGAAAAAGGTGAAAATTCAACGGAAAATACTACGTTACATTTTTCTACTAAAATATAGTTAATAACTTTGCTACGATGCTATTTCTATCGCCAGTGAATACAATCGACCTTTTCTTAAAAACATGGTAACCAAACGTTATAATTTCGTAAAAAATAAAAGGAAAAATATACCACTTACGGATCCGACGCCCGGAAATAAAACACAAATGAACCTGAAGAAGCCGACTGGAACGTCGGCGAAATATTGTCCAGGAAATGGATCAACACGGCAGAATCCCGGAAATCACCACCATATGAATTAAAAGATGTCTACCAGAGGTTAATTAAAAAGAAAAACATCAACTCCCCGGGTGAAGGAACGAATCTAAAGCATTCTTGCATTATATTTATGAATATTAATTTGAGATTACGATTTCCCCAGCAGTCTCTAGGTATAACTCGGAAAAAATTACGTAAAATTTCTTGTTATAAAAACCTAGCAACAAACAACATTGCGAAGTAGTTCAACGCCGAGAACCATTTCTGCGTAACGTAACGCCTCATGCAAACTTAGAATCAGCATTTAAAGTGCGACTTTCAGAGTGTAAAAATTCGGATCGCCAGTGACTGCATACACTGTTCTGAATGTTTCCAAGGTTGAAACAGGAAAATATGGTCGCATGGACATTAATAGTAACGGGGAACTCACCGCAAGCTCCGGAGCCCATATGACGACTTGCCCAGTTGCATTGAGAGATGGCCCCCTCTCCGCCTTTGCAGCCGGGTTCCTGGAGGAGAAGCCGCGGCTTGGAGACTCCAGTCTCCCTGTCCAGCCACGCCCACCAAACGCCACCCCCGCCGAAGCCCATCTCCCGGCAAGCTGTATCCATGTCTTCTCTCGTCCAGCTGGCAACATAGAGGCGTGATGAAAACGACTTAGTTAACTGGTTATTCGTTGGTTTGAGAATTTTTCTTGATGCCACATTACGCACACGATTACTGCAAGAAATACTGGTCGCATTATTTCACCATCGGTCCAGATGGCAACAAAAGTTTAGGAAATGCTCGAATTGTTTACCCCGTAAAATAACAGGATACTCATTGAAAAAATAGGTCGATTTCTCTATAGATCGACAAGTAGTTGGCATTTTTTTTCTAAAACTATACTCATAGATAATCTATCAACGCTTAAAATCCATAGTTTTTAATCAACTTTCATGACTATTTCATAATTGAGGTGCGCCTATAATTTACTAGAACTTCATGCTGCAATACCTGTATGAATTACGTCGGTTAATAATTTCTTTCAATTTCATTGGATTTTGTATAATATGTAGATCACCATAACCAAGATCTTCAGTTGTTTGTGGAGGAGAGAGTGAGCTAATCATTGGCTCAGGATAGGTCTTAAATGTCCTTCCGTATTTGAACGGGAATGCGAGAATGAAACTTTCTTTGATTCAATGAATGCCGACTTCTACAACTTCATATAATGGAGAAAATAATTAAAGGCCAATACAGTTACATAGTTATGCTTACACTGCAAATTTTATATTCAGTTTGACGGAATAGTCGTGCATCGGAGATGAGAGTGTGTGAGGTCTAAATTAATTAATAAATAATCGCACGCAGTAGAAATTTCCTGCAAATAATTTATAGCGGCATATTTAATCTCGGTTTCAGCGAAAGGAAAATTTATCTTAATATCCGGTGATTACAAAAGATTGGAATCAACTGAAATCTGTCAAAACATTTACCGCAGTTTAATATACATATGCAATTATGTTTACTTGGAATTGCGAAGTTTATAATTCATTTTCATTTTTTTAATTTCTCGTTATACATACCATATTTCTGTTCTTAAGCTATAAATTGAAAAAATATGCTAAATTACTCGTTACAGTATAAATTTTAATCGACGATCTCAATTGAATAAAAAACAACATTTTATCTTTATTTATTTTAATTCGCTCACAAACAGCCGTTGACGGCATTTTACAATGAGCGCAATACCAGCAACAAAGACGAACATTTAGAATCATGCCCTCAGCCGAAGGTTACCAACTTGCAACTTATTTTTAATTTATTTAAGAGAGCAAAGATTTCATTCTAGAATGGCTGTGCTTGTGCCATTAGCCAGGTAGAAGGCATATGAAAATATAAACAAACAGTCACGCGGTACGGTATATGAAGCAACACGCATGAGAAATAATTTAGCATTCGAGATTAAAACACAGCATTATAAGGAGACATCATCCTACCGGCTACATTGCAATAGAAATAGACGCGCGGGGAGCATCTCCTGGCAGCTTTTGAAACACAACTAGAACCTCTGAAATTTTTATCACTGTTCAAACAATTTAGCATTTCAAAGATGAATAAAAATTCTTCAGGTAAAGCGCATTGTAATTACAGATATCTAGGCACATCTGGGAAATGTGCGAAACTAAATCTTAATAAAGATAATCTAGACTTCTAGACGACAAAACTAAGAACGTGAACAAAGTTCTACCTACTATAAATAATAAATTTCGCGACTTACCAGTGAAGAAATGGGTAATGATATTTAAAGATGGAAATAGTTTCATTGAATTGTCTAAGCTTTTGTAAAAAATTTTATGTATTCCCGTTAGCAACTCCTTTGTGGAAAGCGTTTTTCTCTTATGACAAATGTATGGAGAGATGAAAGGAATAGGATGAGAGTAGAATTAGTGAAAGCGAAAATTTGTACAAAATTATATTTTAATATGAACTGCGAAGAGTTTCTGAATTTTCTAAAACAGCCTGAGCAAACTGAACTATTAAAATGTTACACAAGCAAAATAAAATATACTTTTACGAAAAGATAAAAGGCACAGTCATAATAACCCTATTCGTCATTTTCTATTAAGTTTGCGGAGTTCATTATGTATTAATTTATATTCTGTGGCTGTACCCGTTTATGTCCAAATTATACCATTTATTGTAAAACAGACCATTAAGCGTTAAATATCATATGTATTTTTAATATATTAAATTTGTTCATTCCTATGTTTTGTTCGATCTTCCATTATTATTGTAATTTTGGTATTAAATACATTTGCACGTCACATATTTATAAAAACTACGTAACTCCTGTTAACAAGATGATCCAAACAGAAACTTTGTTGGCTACTTTCCTAAGGTAGGCTTAATCGAATTAATTCCTTATATTTTAATTAAAATGTTAATTTGACTGGATGGCGTAGACATTGGTTATATTTACTTTTAAAGCTTTAAATTCACAGCCGATGAGCTGCTCATTCCTACAATGCATGATTTAATATCATGAAGTATTATACTTACATTAGAATCAAAATTCAACTGAATACCTACGCGATTTTGGGAGGAAACAAGATGATCCAAACAGAACTAATGATGCCTACTTTCCATTTAATCATTTATTTAATACTTATATTGGCTTTAATAGCTTTAAAGTCATCGCCGATATGTAGCTCTTTGTGTTCCCAAATTTCATAATTTAGCGTTATAAAATACTACAAATACATTCGAAAGGAATATTAAATTTATCACGCCTATTTATGCGGCAAAAATATCGCGTGTACGTAATAAGGTGCGTTTACACTATGCGAGCATGAACGAACACGAGCGAACGAACGTTCGTTCACTCGTGCTCGTGGAAGGAGCGTTTACACTAAGCGAGTATTAAGGTGCGTTTACACTATGCGAGCACGAGCGAACGAACACAAGCGAACGAATGGATTTGCTGTAATGTGAACGGTGATTGAGAGCGAACGAAAGAGTGCGTTCGCTCTCGCAGATGTTCGCTAGCAGGGCGGAAACCAGCGAATCATCAAGCGTGGGAATTCGTTCGCAATAATGCTCACTTAGTGTAAACGCTCCTTCCACGAGCACGAGCGAACGAACGAACGTCCGTTCGCTGTGTTCGTTCACTCGTGCTCGCATAGTGTAAACGCATCTTTAGAATATACCGAATCTGAGTCCAACAATAGTTGTTGCTATGGCAACACTCTCTTAATGAGTGATAAAAACTGCAAAATCGTCAGTATTTACGCGAAATCCTAAGAAATACAATCGGTAAGCAAAATTCTACGATAAAAATCAGAATCTTCATTTCTTTCCTCAGAGAATAGTACGAAACTCGCTCCGACATTACAATTCTAAGATATTTTAAAGTGCAAGGGAAAATTACCCTGCACGATGGATTTCAGATTTTTCATGTAAATCAAATGGGAAGGATAGTTCATGGAATCATTCCCGGGGCTTCGATTTTCGCCATTAATTCTATTCTCAGAAGCTCGGCCCCTGTAGAGAGAGATTCTGACCAATTTTAATGAAAGTTGGTTCAAAAGTTGATAGTGGGGACGGGAAAACAAATACAGAAACATAGACAGGCGCAACAAAGAAACCATAAGACTAGTTTCACTTTGCAAGGGTAAAAACAGTAAAATATTTCACCTGTAAAAATCTCCGGGTCAGATTAGGAAATCTCCGGGTTAGTGAGGATTTTGAGGTGGCACCCTGCCTCAGCCTGGTACAAATCGGCAATCAACCACCCCTCCACCAAAGTCGGCATTTAATCATATTATAATTCAAGTATACATCATTAAAAGTTTTTGTGATTATTACTTCTTTTTCCGGTAAATGCGTTTACACCTATCCCAAGTCCGTACGAAACTCATTGCCACGAAGGAGGAAATATGGCACTCATCAGTCCTCGAAACGATTACTGCCTCATCGAATCCATCAATAAAAACAAAGGCGCAATTTGTGAATAAATCAGGATCGTAATTAGTGATTCTTTTCGGATAAATGCCCAATCGATTTCGGCTAACCATGCTTCGCCTAGCGACGGCGATCATCGCAATAAACCGTTTTCCGCGGCACTTATTTTCCGGGACGTCGCGAGGCGAGCGGACGCTGCCGGCAAAAAACAGACGCCAATGATCACGTTTTTGCTCCGCCGGAGGAATCATCAAAAGTCTTTCGACGCGTGCCTTCGACGCGGCGAAAACGCTACGACAATTTCTCGCCTCGCTGATCTCCGCGAATTAACGTCACGGAGGGCGCTACCGAGAATCGCGGGGCAATATCCATAAAATGACTCATCCGCGGCAGTTTATCGTTACGAAAAAAACGCTATTCTTTTTAATCCCCTTCCTCTCGAAAACTCCGAAGTCGCTCCTCTTAACCGTTCGATGACGATGGCGACGTAAGAATGAAAGAAGTAAACGACTTTCCAGTCTACCGGATGACGAAACATTCGCTCCTCCGTGCTTCTCCCCAGGGCGGTTTCATTCCATTCCGAGAGAGAGAAAGAGAGAGAGTATGGGGTAGGGGAGGGAGGGAGGAGGAGGAAAAGGGAACGAAAGAGTTAGAGGCAACTCGCAGAAGAAGGTAAGAGAGGAGAAGGAGGGGGAGAGATGGCGAAAGGTGGGGGAGTGGGTGGGGGAGGGAAGAATGGAGGTAAGTATCCATCGGAAGGAAATCAAGGTGGACTGGCTGGGAGTGAAAGCCATCCTCCGATGCGCGACTCTTTCCTTCGAGAGAGAAGGGAAACGGGAAAGACGTTTCGAAGGAGCATCCACAAGACTCCTTCGAAACGAATACACTTGACAATCGTTAACCCATAAATAGGCCCGGAGGGTCTAAATGACCCCACTAGATGCTTGATAGACCATCAGGCCATAAACAACTTTATTTAATTTTCTATTAGTTCTGTATATGTAAATTTTTGTTCTCATACGTCATTTTAGTATATTTTCTATCAATATAATTCATTAAATAAGTAGAATAAACAACATCGTGCTGATTAACGGAAAAATATAAATATATAGATCCCAGTCGCTCACTTGTGCGTACACGCCTTCTTAAGGTTCAAGGACGGTAAAAGATTATCGTTATTTTTTTCGCCGCGATCCGAAGGGTGGAAAAGATGAGCGTCGATATAGTGACACGGGGCGACGGGATACCGCGTCGAGACGGAAAGCCGTGACCGATTAATTCCTTGGTCAAATCTACGTCCGCCACAGCTTAGATTAAGGAAAATACGGCGTGAAACCTAACATTATTTTAGCGATGCTATCCGTCTCTTAAGAAACAAGTAGATCCTAATTTGCGAGTTAGGTCGGCAGCCTTCAACCCTAATAATCGTCCTTGAGAGATGATGATGATGCTTCCGAAGTCATCGATTACAGGTCTTTTACGACGCTTTTCTCAGCATTTTTTCCTTTTTTGTGATCACTTTATCCGTCATTCCGTTTTCTTGCAATTTTTCCTTGAGGTATTTCGCGAAAATTATTTTTGAAGATGTATTTTTATTTAATTTCGACGATGCTTCGCGTATTTACTGAAAGAGTAGCAAATTACGACCGTTAAATTTCCGATCTCCATTTTCATAAAATTGCACACTTGATGAATGGGGGTTCGTCAAGTTTTCGCCTTTAAGGAGAGCGCATAAAAATTTCAAGTGGAGAAAGTGAGGGTTTACGAGCGTCACTCCCGGCGTCACGTTTCTTCCGTTTTGAAAAGGATGAGCTTGAAAAGATCGCCACTTGAATATTAATGGCCAATCTAACAGCACTCCTGCACTTCAGCACCCGAAGCGAAGTTCACCGCATCCGCGCCGTTAAACGTGACTTTCAGCCTACTATGTGTATCTACGGAGCTCGCGGGAAAAAGTGCATCAATATTATCGATGCACTCGGCAGGATTATTTTCGCCCGTATAACAAATAAAAGGAAATTGTTAGCTTTGATGATTTTTAATAGGAAAACGTTGCTGTTTTACTAGCTTCCACGAAATATTTCGTGGAAACCTTTCAGAATTCGCGCGTAACCATTTATTTTGAAGATTTCATTCAATAGCGCGTTCATAAAATAATTTAAATTGCGAGAAAAAGGGATAAACGACGAAAACCAAATTTAAAATATCGAATGTAATACTAGCTTATTCCGCAATAAATGTACCTAAAAATACGGTTAAAAGATAAAACAAAATATTCGCCAATACCGTATTTATCTGAATATAAGACGACCCCTCAGAAATTGATAGTTGTAGAATGAAAAAGAATTCATCTCTAAATGTAAGACCCATTCATAGAATTTTCAATTACAAATGCGAATAAGTAGAAGGACCCTTCGTTTTTCAGATGCAAAAATAAGAAAAATTCTTCATCTTATATACGGACAAATACGGTACTTGATAAAATGTACAAAAGTTACAGAAGTGATTCTTTCGAGATTCAAATTTCAGCAAGATTCTCTCTCCCATTTTAGGCTGGAATTTCAAATGGAATAGAAAACCAATGTTAAATCGCCGTCTCGATAAAATCGTAACGCATAATTATCCTGAAACAAATACAGTCATAGATACATCTTTAAATGCAGAAAATTAAACATCTAGATGATTCCGGCGCATAAATAATCATCCGACTCAGAAAAAATTGCGATGATCCATAGAGTCGCCAAAAGCTACACGTCCTGCAACGGAGAATATTCACTCATCGGTCAACGCTGACGAGCGGTTTGTTTCGAAAAGAAAAAAAAATAACGTATCTTCGAGCGAGAATAACGTTCCGAGATTCGAAAACTCGGCGAAAAATTCTCGTTTTCGTCCCACGACTAGACGCGGTTTGTTTACTAATGTCCTCCACGATCTGAAAGAAAAGACGCGAGGAACAAAGTGCCCTTGAATCGGTTCCACCAATGGGAGTCTTTCATTGCAGGTGTCAGGAACACGAGAGAAAGAAATTCGCTTCGAAAGGGTTGAGATCAGAGATCCGGTAGAAGCATAGCGAAGAGGAAGAAGGGAAGAGAGAGAACGGGGGATAAGGGAGAAAGAGGGAGGAAAAAGAGAGAGATAAACGAGGAGCATCACTGCCCATCATGGCTCGAGTGCTGACCAAGGGCAACTTAAATGATTCATTGGAGGCCGCCACAGCGTGACAAGTAACTGATGCAATGGGACTAAGCGGAGCCGAGAATAAAAAAAAACATTAAAGAGGGTGATGCTCACGTTAATTTTCTTTAATTATTCTAGACTACCGAAGTATGGAAATCGTCATAAATGTCACCGAGGGTTTTTAAATCTGAAGCAGAAATTATTAACAATTTTTCTTGTCTATTAATGTTATCTAGATTATCGAATGGATTACAGCAATAAGACGATCTCGATAATGGACTTTTAGACTTAATTGCATAATGAAAATTTTATTAAAGATATTGATGGAATAAAGTGATCCGAAGATCCTATGCAGACAGGCATGAGCTGTAAACTTTATTAAAGATGTTCAAGAATTCTGATAAAACAGTTACACCCGGTCCTCCTATAACGCGGGATATGCGTTCTGAAAGCTTCTATGCGTACCATACGTCTGTATAAAAATATATTAAAAGAGGAAAGTCACCTTTCTTCCTCAACTTCCTAAACATGATAATAAATATTTTAAGAAACTGCGAGAAAATTTTAAACTTTACAAAGAACAGAAATAAACTCAAACCATAGCCTTCTGATATTGGATGTAGCCGCAAAGCTCCAACAATTAAGAAAAGAAAAAGGAGCGTTACTAAGACGTAACTAAGCGTCAATTGTTAACAACACGTCGGTAGGTGGCGTGGTGGTGGAAGCTAAAATTTTACAATATCTCTTAAACAATCCATTATATGGAAAAATGTTTCAAACAAAGGTTGTAAAAAATTATATTTCCTACGATTTATATTCCAGTACTGTTTTACATTCATCAAATATTAAAGCAAATATTAAATAAATAGAATATCACCTTAACAATGCGTTCTACAAAAAATGTTTCAAACAAAAGTTA